>CAUYRT010066007.1:0-88333 GCA_963574885.1 Lepilemur ruficaudatus
TTTTTTTTTTTCTCTTCCGAAAATTTTATTGGTGGAAAACTACAAAACATTTACAGTACAATGTTTACAGTCACAATTTGTAGTGAGCTGATTTCCCAAAATATGTTACCACTCAAGTTGACTTATCTTGTTACATTCAAAAACCTACTATGTCAAAGTAGTCCAGAGAGTACATACATAGTGCTCCAACTGTATCTACGTACAACCAACACTCCATTTTAAGTGTACAATTAAATGATTTTCAGTGAATTTACCGATCTTTTACCAGACAAAGTACATTAATACAGAGCCTTTGATTTGGATTTTGAATGAAAATTTTAAATTGACTAATTTAATTTTATTTATATTTTTTGTGTTTCAGTTAGCGAACCTGCATTACATTCAAATATCATTTAGCTGACATTCTTTGCTTGCATATTTTTTCCTGTTGCCTGTACAGAGTCCATTTTAGAGCTTTCTTTTTATGTTCATTCTTATTACCATTTTGAGGTGTGTTTTTAACATTGGAGGCAGGAAAAGTAACCTACAAGGTTTCCTTTCAGTATGAACCATTCTGGGTTCCTTTATTCTTTCTGAGTGATTTCGAAGATATTAAAGTCTAAGATCACCATGGATGTATACCACACTGGGAAATTGGAGGAACTTCACTTGTGTATTTGCACTATCTTTCCCTGAAACACATTTGTGGGGTTGAGATTATTATTAAAAAGAGCAAAAACTGATCAATTAAGAAAGAAATACTTATTAACAGAACCAATAAAGCTATTTTTGTTCTTTACTGGAGATCAAAATACTTTTAAAAATACTGAGATAAATTAAAAAAAATTAAATAAATGAAAAGTTGATTTATAATTAGCTTAGTTAATTTAAATTAACTTAAAATCTATAGTTCAAATCTAGAGCATGCTCATTTGTAGGACATTCTTGATGCTTACATTGAATCAGATGACTGTTTTGCAGACTTTTGAAATAAAGTGTTTGCTTTGGAATAAACAATTCGAATGTCATTGTAGTAACAGAAAAAGAAATTTATCAGGTAGCTTTATAGATACTCTGCCCAGTTTTGGTAGTGTATATTTATTATGCAGTATTAAATTTATATCAAGCATGGCATCATGATAAGAGTTTTACAATACTGTGATTGTAGAACATGAACAAGACAATTTTTAGTCCTGTTGTCCTGAATATCATGTACTAAGTGTTCTTGTAAGATAAGGGAATCTTGTTATGCTTTAGTTAAATCTATAAAATCACATACAATATGGAAAACCTAAGCTTACAAGACGGCAGGCCATACATTCTGTTTCTGATTCATACGGATCAGGTTTTGGGTTGTCTGCTGCTGCCTAAGCTTTTATTTAAAACAAACAACGAACAAACAGAACTGTGGCTTTACGTAGGTGGTAATCTTTGCGGAAAGTGACTCTTCTACTCTTCCCAGTGAAATTGTAAGCTGCGGTAGAACTTTGAGATCTAAACTGGATGGGGAAGTACTTCTTTTAGATTTATCATGAATACACAATAGGCTGTAGGGGAAGCTCTTCCCAGGTATGACTGAGATTGTAAGTAGAGTTTTCCTGGGAAGTAGGCAGGCGTCTAAATGAACACCATCAGAACAGTGGTTCAGGCATACCAGTCAATGGTCTTAGGCTGATTTGTGATGACATTTTTCACTGGATTGACATGAAATGAGATACTCAAGAAAAAAAATAAAATTTTCATTAAGTGTGCTCTTCTTATAGAATTATCTTTTATTGGCAGATTCTGTACTTACCACTCTTTTAGTATTTATGTGACATAATGATGTAATGGCAATAGTGGATCTTGTTTTATCCCTCCTGTTTGATGTCTTTTCTTGGCAAAGTTAAAAAACTAATGGCAACTTTGTTTTACTTTCTAACATTTTTGGAGATGTTTTACTGATTTATAAAATACCCAAGTCTAGAGAGTCCAGGATTAAGAGAATGTTGGCTTACTGTATGACAGGTTCTTAGTTTATTATTCTTCTTGCTTAGTGTGACATCATAATTATTAAAATTGGTAACCCTTGGCCTGATTTTATCTGAGATAAGAAACCAGATACAAGGGAAGTTATAGAGCTATTTAACATTACCCATTAAGAATTTTTTTTTTTTTTTGGTAAAATTTGGCCAATATACTTATGGCCTAAATATTGTTAACAGAGGGCCACTGTCAGATTCTGGAAGTGTCTTATAAACAAATATTACATTTTATACTGGCACAGTTTGTTTGTTTGTACATTATTTACGCTTAACTCTGACAAGTGATAGAAACAATGTGGATTCTGCACCTTTAGAAAACATGTTGCCCAGTCAACAAGAACGTTTTTGGTCGTTTGTATGCCAGAGCTAATCTGGGTTTCCGTACCGTAGAGGCATACCTCTAAAGACTGAGCCCTTCCTCGTTACGGTGGCCGTCCTCACGCAGCGCCTGCCCAGCTATGGCTGCCTACGCTGTGCGAATGTGCGAGGAACTGTGACTTGTACTTACTAAAATGGCCTGTAAAACAAACATGCTTAGGAAATTATTGACTATTTGGATGAAAGAGTTCCTCTAAGTCAACATTATGCAAACTTACTTGTATCTCAAATTGCTAGACTATCTAAATTCTGTCTAATAGACCTCAGGCATGGGACAGACGAGAGAAAAGAGGACGTGGGTGGGAGGAAGTCGCTTGAATAAAAATTTTGCCTCATTATTCTGACCCAGGCTCCATCTGCTTTATGAAAACCTTGCTATACTTTCTAGAAAGTTCATTCTATTATTAAGCATTAAAAAATCTTCTGTATTTTCTTCAAAAATAGGTATTATAGAAAACCTGAATATCTACCTTTATTTTTAAAGGACTTTAAGAATATAACTATATATTATTATAATAAATTCTTGACAATGGCATTCTCAAAAACAAAAAATTGCTTGGAATAGTTTCCTTTTACTACCTGATGATAGGTCTGCAACTAGTAATCTTATTTCTAAATGTACATTTATTACGTGGGACCATGGGTGCTCATTACTGTCAGCTGGGGAGTTTGAAGCCACACTGATACCTGCGCTCACCCCCAGAGATTTTAGTTTAATAGGTGTGTTTTGGGCCTGGACCTGACAGTTTTTAAAGCTCCCCAGGTAATTCTAATAGCTCTGGAGAACTATGTGTTCTGTCCTAAAGCAAGTGCTTTTAAAAAAGGTGACTATGCAAAGAGACGGTTTTCTTATGTATTATTTGTCCTTAATAAAATTTTTTTCCAAAGATTAATGTCTGATTGTTTCTAAAGGGTTGGGTTTTAGTGAGAGAAAAGCTGGACAGAAGATAACTTTGAAGGGAATCTTGATACTTAGCTCCTTCTGTGTCTTTACGATTTCATCTTCATATATCATCCCTTTATTTACTTCCTCCTGTCTCTTCCAGAGCTGCTTCCCAACTCCTACCACTGTTAACCCTCGTCCAGGAACGTGCTTATGTCTTTACCATTCTGAGTGGGCTTTAGCATCCTTGCATATGTTCAATTCTTAAAAACCCGTCGAAATAAAAGATCAGGAGACATAGGAAAGATGCCAGGAGACAGTGTGGTAAGTGGGGGAGGATCTTTCCCCCAGGCACTGGAGGTATTTCAGGATCAGACTCTGTGTGTGTGTGTATGCACACACATATGCATATGTATCTATGCACAGGGTACATTTGTGTTGTGTTGTGTTCCAGGGGTGTGGGAAAGGACAATGTGATAACGTGTCTTTCCCTTCCATTGCATCATGTGCTGCTCAGGATTTGTTATTTTGTACCCTCATCTTTGCACAATGGCTAGCACATTGGTGCTCAGTCAATGTTGGTTAAATGAATGCGTGTTCAAAAGAGCAAAGGAGGAAGGGATGGAAGAAAAGAAGAAAGATGAACTTAAGCTGGTATTCAACATGACAGGACAGAGAACGGACAGTTTAATGTTTTCAGTGGTGCTAGTAACTTCCTGTGCGCAGGTAGGGGGTGCTTCACGGGGTTAGGAAAGTGAGCAAGGAAACTATTCAGAAACAAGCCAGCTCTGGAGGCAGCACACACAGAGACTGTCTCTAGCTGACTCATGACCTGGGATCCCCAATGTCTCCAAGGGAGCCTCACCCATGGACATGGGAGGCAGTAAAGGCTGGGAAGTGGATGAGAATAGAAATCTAGATCTGAAATAGCTTCACTCATTGTGGAAATAGGTTTTCAGTGCCTCTCGTCTCCCACTGACTGGGGAATGGTACTTTGATATTTTTAGGTGTCTTCCTCCAAGTTTATTTAGAAAGTAGAGTGGGAAATACCAGCTTGTCAGAAGAAAAAGGCTTTGTCTCCAAAATGGCCTAGAGAGGAGTTAGATTCAGTGGATTCTTGGATTCTAGTTTTGAGAAATTAACAGATTTTGCAGGGCTACATTGTGGGGCAGAATAGGAAAATGAAAAGAACTGTGTTTCAATTTCATTTTTTCCACGGTCACTTGTATTTTTTCTTGCTCGAATTTTTCTTTTTCTCCTCATTCTCTTACTGTTCCTCATATTTTACTTCATTGGATGGATTATATTTCTCAATAGTAGAAAAAGTGAGGCTGGTTGCAGAGTTTTAAAGTTATCAACAATTTTATGTGTTTATTATTTTTAATTTTTTTAATTTTAATTTTTTTTTAGAGACAGGGTCTCACTGTGGTGTCCAGGCTGGACCTGAACTCCTGGTCTCAAGCAATCCTCCCGCTTCAGCCTCCCTAGTAGCTGGGGCTACACACACACCACACTACAATGCCCAGCTTGCAATTTTATGTATTCTTATATTTTATTATTATAATTTTATGTATCTTAATTTTTTTTAGTTTTATAATTTGACTTCTATTTCCATGTTGAAAATAGTTCAGCATGTGTGTGTGTACCCGTATGCATTTTTTTATCCCAAAGTACTGTCAAGTGTTCTTTCTGAAAAAGGCATTGTTTTTTGTTCTGATAATCATTAGCATATGATAAAATGTTAAGAAATGTCTCCTCTCCAATTAAATATGAAAAGCCACCTGTGCTGGTTATCTTTTGACTGCCCTTTCAACCCTCTCTCTACCGGGGAGGCTGAGTCCAAGGGCCATCCTCTGCCTTTTGATTGGTCTCCATTAAAGACTGGCAATAATAGAGCAGAGGGCCAGGGGATTCGTTCCTTCCATTGCCCCTCCAGGGAGTGGAGGCCGTCTAGCAAAGCCACAGTCCCTGTTAAGTGAGTGGTTCTTTGTACACACCCCTCTGGGCTTTGGTGACCATTCCTTCCTTGGACTCTTCACGCCTCCCATGCACCAGCTCTCTGCGGTTGCTTGCCCTGGTACGTCCCATTCCTGGGTAGTTTCTCTGCCTACACTTTGTAGAGTCCCGTCTCTAAGCTTGAGAACCATCTGCTTCGACTGTGGCCCTGCCTGTTCCATCACCTCAGGGCATTCATCCCAGGACCACACTAAATGGTCAAGGTATAGACTATGAAATACCTTTTTTCATCCCTGGCATATTTGGGGAGACATCTGTTTCTTGCTTTTGGTCTTTTACTCTCCCTTTTGCTCCAGGGAAGATTTTACTCTGTTAGTTCCTCCTTAACTTTACCCAACCTAGAGTGCTATGATTTAAATATCAACAGATTTCCAGGGACATATGCGTTTTCAGAAATATATGCATTCTCAGACCTGAGTACCCTGGTGTGGGCTTCCTGGTATTTTAGGAAGAATAAATTGAGATCTCAGGGCACCCGGTTGGACTTGAAAGCAGACGTAGGTAAGTTGTTTAGGCTCTGCTGTGTTCTCCAAGATTATAAAGGTATCTGGAATTCAGGGGAAGAAAACATCTATTTTATCACATCACTGAAAGAAGTTTCTTACCATTTGTTAAACATTGGCTCAAAATAATGATTTTCACCATTTTTTTCCTTTCAAATTTGGATATGCCTATCACTTACTTTTTATCTATTGCTGTGAATAAATTTGCCTGCCTGCGTATCACCCTAGTAAAAGAAAATTGTTCATTTTTTTTCCTTTTGTAGAAAGTATTTAGATTGCCTTTATCAATATTTTTAAAACCTAATAAAAATGATTAAACCCAAATTCCAAGACATCTCTTTAATGGAAATCAATATTTCATTCATACTTTGTATTTTCATTTTAGTTTAAAACTTAAAATTATCTGTAGAGACAGCATGGAACTACATGCTACCTTTTAATCTATTGTCAGATATGTAACACTTCGACACATGGAAAAAGTAGGACTATTTTATAAACCTCCAATCATCAAATAAGTGACATGTTTGAGTCAATCAATTTAAGAGGTTACCAGTCTACTGATGAAACCATTTGAAGAAAATGTGCTGTTTGATGTTACAGAAGCCAAAAGCTGAATAAATGTGTCATCTGTTTTTCATTTTAATTCACTATTTCAGAAGTATTTACTGTGTATTATAAAATCTTCTTGCCCTTTCAAATCTTTTGGACAACCTGAAAAAATTCAGAGCAGTTTAACGTATATCTATAAAAGCACATTCTCAGCTGAGTTATCTTGTTCATATGTGGTGATATTAACAATATTAGATACGAACTTTTTAATCTGAGTAAGAATACTGTCACTTGGCTTTTTAAACAAAATCTGCAAAAAAAAACATATAAAAGATAAAAACTTTTAGTTAGAAACAAAAATCAAAGTTTTTTTAAAAAAAATTATATAGTATAAATCTGAAAAGCATTTCTACGTTGGGACAAAAATATCTGGAAGCCTGTTACTTTTAAAAACATACAGACATTTTGATAAGACAATCTCTCTTTTATGAAACTAAAGCATTTCATACTGTTGTTCATGAGAAAATATTGCTGGACACTTAGAGAGTTTCATCTAATCCAATTCTCTCTCCATCCCCTGTCCTTTCCTTGCAATTAACATCCAATTACTGTCTTTCTTTTCTCACTTTTTTTTTACCTCTCTCTTGCCCACAGAGTTGCTTTTTAAAAACGACCCTGTCTTTCTCTAGATGCTCTTCTCTCTCCTCTGCTCTCTGCCCTCTCACCCCTGGCCACTCCCTCCTGCCTGGATCCATCCTGCCCTACCTCTTGACAATGCTAATTTCCTCTTCTCAGTTTGGCCACTAAATCTTACACCAGGCCATAAACAGGCTACTTGTGATGCCTCTGGGTATCCATAATGTATAGCCGAAAATACTCTAAATGCCAGCATTCCTTAATTCACTGATTTCTAGCCAGAAGAAGGGAGGGAGGGAAATATCAGTGCCTTACTTTAAAGCCATTGTTTTCTACTGGTTTTCATTAAGGGGATAGGAGAATTGAATGTAAAAATGTAATAATAGTCGGGTTTTCTTGAGTTTCTAGGAGTGAGTGTTTTTTACAAACCACGTTCAGGCAGCAGGGTTGGAAAGTGGTGAGGAAAAACGACAAGGGTGTTGAAAGTCCCTAAACGGGATCCTGTAATTTCTAGAAAAGAAATAGTTCTGCAAAACAGGAGACATGATTGCATAGGCTTAATTAACAGTTCAAAGTATAGGGGAGGACTTATCATGGTAGGATGCATGTTTCTCGTTCTTTAATGAGTAAATGGCCCATCTGAGTACACGAGTGCATATCAGAAGCACATGGCCGTGAAGAAGCGTGGTGGTGGTAGATCTGATCAAAGTTTTGCAAAACTGACTCCAAGTATTTGATGAAGAAGATGAACGTGGAGACAATTTACCAAGCAAATACAGCATAAAGAACCAAGAGACCTTCTAAAGGACTTCAAGGCTCCAGCTTGCCCACATAAAGAATATCATTAAACAGAAAGGAAACAAAGACCAGAATAAATATCTAGTGTGCCGAGTCTGTAGAGTAACTGAACTGTCGATTGGTGATTTTTTTTTTTGTTCTATTTTTCAATATAGACACCAGAAGATGTTTTCAGTTTTTAAATGCAAAACAAAGCAATGTGTTTGACCTGGGTTCTAACTGGGTAACTCTCTTGAGTGTTCTAAAAGATTTCTGGACCAGAATTGGTTAATTAGCGCTTTGTGTTGCACTGTGTTACATATGACCTAACCAGAGATAAAAAGGTTTAAAGGTCTCTTGTAACCCTGCAATGCCATTTGTAACACAAAAATAACCCCCTTTCATTACTGGCATGCCACTGTAGCACGCAGGTTATTTTTTCCCTTCACTGCAATAAGGGCAGCTTTCGCATCAGAAGAATTCTTGGCAAATTAATGCGCTACCTCTTGGGCTAATTAAATTAGAAAGGATCAAAAATACAGAGCGGCTTTTGTGGTGGACACAATGTCGTGCTTCATGCATCTTGCTCAGAGAGGAATTTCTGCCATTTAGCCCCCTTTTGCCTCTAGCAGTGTTCTGGACTCTCTGACACAGTCAAGTTCCTAATTTGCCTCAATGAGAGAGAATTATTAACTGATAATAAGAAAAGGAGCATTCACAGCTTCAGGCTGGGCTATGTGGAAAAGGGTGATCTACCCAGCACCTGAAGCGCATGCAATTTTTATTAATTCCTGCCTAAAACAATGCATTCAGGAGTAAAATTGCTGTGCAGATGACAAAAACAATTACGCCTTTGATTCGTTCATTCTAAAAATGTGAACTACTTTAGCTCAAATATAACCAGATTAAACAACTAAAGCGGTTGCTCACCTCTCTTTAAATCCAGTTTGGATTGCAGCAAGTGTGTTTTATGTTGAGAAGTTGCCACTGCCACTTAAACTGATTGTTCCTATTGAAATTGCTGAGTGCACAAGTGATTTTGACAATAATTAATATTGTTCTCTCTATACTGTGGTCCTTTGTTTGGAAGATGACACTGATGACGGTGTTGCTATCTTTATGGGCATTAATCCCAGAAAGAGAGATGTAGGCTCCTGCAATCAATCCTTGGATGACTATTTGCTTCTGTAGGCTTTCTGTGATTTGCTGCTGTTTATACGGTTTTTTTGTTGTTGTTGTTTGCAGGTCTGTCTCTTTACCTTTTAGGTAACGCGGTAGCTTTGATTAAAAAAAGATTCTTCCATTTCTACATGCTGCAGTATCAATTTCCTATTGCTTCCCAGATATTGTTATTTCCCAACAAGGAGAGCTTCTTCAACTGACGTCTTGTGAGTTTCTTCTCCTGTTCTTCTGGGGGGATAATGATACGTTACCGAACCCCGCTGTCTTCCAGGTTCCTTATGTCCACAGTTAATAGATTTTGTACCACATCTGTAAAAATGATAAGCTGAGTGCATTTCTTTGTATATGACCGACAAATATGTGTTTATAAAAGAAGGAATAAAGTGTCAATTTGTGCCATGACCATACTTATATGGATCATTGGCTTAATCATAATTTTTGTTGGTTAAAAAATGTTTCAAAGTGTAAAACAGACTTTTAATTTTGTTGTTTTTGTGTATGTTTTATTCATTTTTGAGCCTCCTTCCAATGTAAAAGAAATTAGTGATTGCTATGGATATTCTGTTAGGATCTTTGGCTTTTTGTGAGATTTTCATAATATATGCAAATGCATGATCTGTTTTAAGACTTCCATATTGAATGGAAGTCTTTGCCCTATGACCCCAAATCCCCTCCCTTTGTATTAATTGGACTAGTCCCCAATTCCCTGGTTAAAAATTCAAGGACTATTGTTGATATAGGCAATGTCACTGATAAAAAATTCAAGGGCCATTGTTGATATATGCAAGGTGTTTGCATATGGTTTCTCTGAAAGCCAGGGTATATCCTAAAGTCATTTTTAAAATTTTCTGTTTGATTCCCAAAATATAATTAACAATCAATTTGTTCTATTTGAATATGTCACTCTGCTTTTTTACATCACTATTTTGGTGCTAGAAAATTGTTCTAAACTATCTATTTAGATCTTATTGGTCATTTAACCATGCAGCAGTAATTTTACCCTTGAACTTCATTCATTCTATCTAATCCATACCTCTTCTCTAAATACTCATCTGAAGAACCACCTACAAAAAGTCTTCTCAGATTATGTCTTGTCACATTCGTCACATTTTCCTCTTTAATTTCTCTAGAATTTAATTCATGGGATACAAAGATTCACAATTTTTATGTACTAAAAAATCTTGGTCTGGTCTCTGCAATTTTATTCATGCATGATATTTTAATTACTTGAGGATTGATATCATGTAGTATGTTTTCTTTTATTGCCCATAGCATCTAGCTTGGCATACTGTAGATACTCATTAAAGTCTTTTTGTTTTGCCAATTGGTTTGTTTAATGGGTACCAGGGATCAGTTTTCTTGGCAATGTTAAATGTTTGTGTAAAAAAAAAAAAGATGTATAGAGACTCATAATATGTATAGCTGGGAATTAGTTTCTAAAGTCAGGATATAGGAAGAAAATTGTATTAGACAAAATTACCTTAAGAATCCTTCCATAGGAAGCTGCCACATTGGAGACCATGGATTTTATTTCCTTAGTAAGTTCAAAACATCAAAGTTTTCTTCCAATACTGGAATAGATTGCTGTGTTTTGCTTTGACATAAAATTGTTAGGCTTGCATTTAAGGTCATATTGTAGAGAAGAATGATTATCTCAAAACACTAGAGTCACCCTCAGTGCCAGAAGCTGTTTAATATGTGAGAGGCACATAAGAACTGGGACCAGCTGAAGGAATAGTGGCTTCATGTCCCCTCTTTCATGCTCATTCTGTAGAAATAGCTGGCAGAATTGCTTTGCTATATAAATAGATCTTTTCCTGTTTGTTTATCCTTTTGGCCAAGTTACGTATAGCTGTGATCGCATAACTTAAATGTACATTATCATGTGGCTCCATTGTGCAATTGCTCCCTTGTTCCAGGAAAATTCTCTCTGCCACATTTTGAAGATGTGTTCGGTGCATGGACTTTGCTTGTTAATGCAGCCTTGGGGCTCTTCTTTTAACCTGCCACCTACTTTTCAGTCTTTTATCTTCATTATGACTAGTTTTATATGGTGGTCAAGCCACATTGGACATATAATCCTTCCTATGGAAAGGATGTAACTCCCTTAAATCCCAATGTTATCAAGGAAAGTGTAGTTTAGGGGGATGGATATCTGCCAGATCAGAAAAAACACTAATAAGCTTTCTTGCTGTTATCAAGGAGTCCCATAGAATTTCCTCATTATTCTGCAAGACACACACAGACAAAAAGAAGAGCCAGGTATGTACTCAACCTCCTTGTTACACGCTGAAGTTTCCAACTTTGCTGTTAGGACTTGTCTTAGCTCTCACTAGAAAGCTGGCATCCTGAAAGTTTGGAAAAGACCTGGGGTAGGAGGGGCTATACATGCTTACTAGGCTGTCCCTCATCTTCAGAAAACAGACTTTCAGGTGTTGGGTTTGCAGGACTTCTGGCAGTTTTTATCTTGAAGATTATTTCTTATAACTTAGGGATGGCTAAAACATAGGATTATATTAACATTGATAAACAGATATTCTCAGGCCAAACTATTCAGTGTTTATTTAATTAAATAATAAAGGCACTTTTTTATCATAAAATATTTTCAGATGGTTGAGATTTGTCTACAACTCCTCATTCTCATGTAGTGATTGCATGTGAAACACACACATTGCACATATACACTGTTAATAATGAAATGCTCATTCTATCATAAACTTTAACGTTAGGAAGAAGAGCCACAGGAAATATGTCATTTCTTTTCTAAATGACAGTTGCAACACCTTAAAGTAGTTCTGCCATCTCTTTCTGGTCCTCACTACTTCTGAGCTCTCATTTTCCCTGAACATTTATTGGATCCAGAGAAACAGAACATGCCTGACTACTTTCCTTCTGGTATGAGAATGCTGTGCTTAAAAATATCATCTGTATGTGCTTTATTTTTATTTCAACCATACGTGCTTTTATAAGTATTTGAAAAGAAAATATTTTAAAGATTTGAAATAGAAGGAAGGGACTGTATGTGAGTTACAGCAGCCTCAGGGTAACAGTATCTCACACACTAATGATTCATATGGAGTTTATGCGTCTATTTACACTGTCATTTATTTAGGGGAAGGGTGGCTAGAGAATGAAAACAGTGTATAGCATGTTACCTAAATACCAGTGGTTTCTGAAAAGAGAAAAAAGAACCGCCCTGAACATTATCCTTATTTAATTAGGAGCAATCATTACATAATTATTCACATTAATTCAGTTTCTTACAACAGTCTTACACTTACTGGCACTTCCTCTTTTTTCCCTCTTTGTTCCAGAAGAAGGGAGGATTGTTCTTTATTATTTGAAAGAGAAAAAGGAAAATGGTTTATTTTCTGATAAAACATGTACAAAAATGTCTGCATTTGGTGTGGCTCCTGGGGGGTACATGGTGTCTGATTGTTACACATGATCCTGGATCTTTCTGTAATTATCCCCCCTCCTCAAATAAGTAATGATATCTTTAAAGAAACCAGAAAACTTAAACTGATATCTTTGTCATGAATGCAGGATTTATATCATTAGAATTTAGTAGTTTCTGACTTAAGTGAGTGCAGCATCTAAGAGAGCTGCAAGTAACAACATAAAACTTTGTATGAATTGCATGAGGAACGTTGTTCGTGAAGCCAGAAACTGGAAATGAGTGAAGGGTGATATAAATGGATGGAATATTACTGTCAGCATTCCAGTGGGATATTTTTACCCAGATTACTTATTCACATAATTTACCCAGAAAATTAACTTTCTAAGGGTTGTTATAGGAAAAAAAAAAGTTGTCTTTATTTCCATATGTCTTAATAGAGTCCAGATAATTGTTGTTTAGTGTTAAGCAAGCACATAGTTTTATTTTTGCCACTATCACAAGCCTGAAAGAATGGGCAGCTGAGTCCGAACAAATTTTCAGAGGTCACTTTGTGTGTGTGAATGTGAGATACCAAAAAGAGTAAAAGTTGGGAAAATTAATTGAAAAATTACTAGTTCTTAAAATGCGGGGGCGAGAATACATTAAAGCAGATGCACGTTGGAAAGTTTCCTTTTTACTTTTACCCACACATCTATTTCTTTGCCTTTTGCAATCGAATAGAAAAGGAGGAGAAAACCACTTCCAGGTGTCTTCATTCAGTCTCTCAGTTTCAGAAATGTCGATACTTGCCTTTACTACTAACAGGGGACAGAGAAAGAGAACCTCGTCTCTTCTGATCCTCTGTTACAAGTATAGTTACAAAATGGTGTAAAATAGTTCTTTTGAGTTCCAGATTTGTGACTACAAAAAATTGGGTATTTCTTTCTTTCTCCCTTTGCTTGAAATCAAGTCCACCCTGTCTCGACCACATAAATAGAACAATTTTCCTCTGTGAACTGCTTGATGAGGCTGTGGCCAGATTCATATAAATGTCATAAAAACAGAGTACAGAATGGATTATTTTATGATTAAGATCTGTATGGATCTTTGTATGAATGCAACGTGCTTTGGCAGGGTTCTGCTGCACGCACACTAGTTTTAGTGTGATGTGGTGGAAAAAATGGCCTGCCACATTGTCACTTTAATGTCTTTCTGAAAAGGAACAAAAATCACTGGGCTCCACCAAAGGTTACAGCAATTGTACAAAGGTTTGGTCTACTAACCAGTACAGTGTGTGTTCTATTTCTCTTTGGAATAATCACGAGAACAAGATTCAATAAAATGCCACACTATTTCTCAGCACTTTGTCATCAAATGACATGTTGACATCTAATTCTAAGTGCAAGGTGAAACTTTCTCTAATTTACGTAATAAAATTCAGTTTTCTTTCCGTATATTTGATTGTGTCAGTGAGCTAAGATCTTTCTTCTTCCCTATCTTTCTCTTTCTGTCTTCAGTTCAGATATTTTGGGGAAAAGAGAGGCTTCATTTGGATTTATTTTTTTTCAAAACATCAGACAAGCTGCTATCAGCACGTGAATGCCAACATGATCTTTTAATAAAGAATTGTGGTTTAAGAATTTCAACCAAAGAAATAATGTATTAAAGTGAATAATAGCATCTAGGCAGTAGCAAAGATGACGATCAGAGCTGGTGAAAGAAAGATTATTGATCATCTGGCTCTATCAGTCACAAACAGGGAGGAGCAAAACAAAAGAGAGGAAAAGGAGATTAAAGAAATGAAATATAGTGTAGTAATGCCAGCTGATTCTACTGCTAATTATAAATCTTTGGCAAGAAGCCTTTGGTTATACAGTAACACTCCACTTATCTGATGGTTTTATTTTAAGCAATCTTTGCCACTCAGGACACAGGTGAGGTCCTGGAATTGTACCTCTCAAAGCCTTGACCGTGTTGGAACAAACAACTTTCTTTCCTGGAGGTGTTCAGCTATTCCTTGGAAAGTTTATTGGATTAATTTTGTGGATTAATTTTATTGGATTAATTAATTTTAAGATTGCTTATTTAATATATTTGGTTGTCTGAATTTTTAAAGCCACTTTTAGTTCTTCTCCAAGATACAGAGGGAAGTGGAAATAGGGAGGGGCTAGAAATGCATTGGTGGTGGTGGGGAATATGCAGGTTAACAAGCTCTAAAACAAATCTACATGAATAACTATTATTTGATAGGAAATAAGTAATCTAAGAGAGAAACTGCTAAATTGTCTTGAGTACTTAGAAGAGCAAAAGATAACTCTTAGCTGTGGAACCCAAGGAAGTCTCCATAGAGAGAGGGCATTGCTCTTGGGCCTAGTGGGTGACCTAGTATTTGAAGAGGTAGAAACTGGGGGCTGGACAGTCAAGGAGGCTTGGGGTAATGAGAGAGGGTCAGCAATATCTGAAGTCATTAATGAAGTGCTGAAAATGTGGTTAGAGCATATAAGGTGAATCTATGAGAGACATGGAAAATGTGGTTGAAGTAGCAAATAATGACCAGGCTATGGAGTGTTTTGAAAGCCAAACTAAGGAGTTCAGACTTCACTGTAGGCCACTGGAGCTACTGCAAGTGTTTGATCAGAGGAGTTAGGATGTCAGAGTTGTGCTGTAGGAGGTAGGGGGACAAGGAAGGTACTCCGACTCCTGGCTGCTTTGACTCTGTAAGAGGTGGTATCATTAACAAAATGCAAAACATGAGGACAAGCATATGGGGAGAGTGGAGACAGTGGGAAATGTGGTGTTTGCACTTACGAGCATTCAGCAGATAACTAGCCTCAGGGGGATCACAAGACAGGGGAGGCTAGAGACAGATTTAAAGTCAACTAAGTAGAGATAAAAGCAACAGTTAAATCTGAAGATTGGATGGGATTATTAAGGGAGAGAATGTACAGAACGGAAGAATGAGGAATGACCGATCCTTGGACTCTATATTAGTGGGAGAATGGTAATGGAGGAGTCTGAGAAGTCACAAAGAAAAGAGTATACCAGTGAGGATGGAGAAACATCACAGACTGCAGCATTGTGGAAAAGGGGAAGAAGAGGAAGGGGAAAAAGAACTAACACATACCAAGTGTCAACTATACATCCAGATCCAGATGCACACATACTGGGGTTTCTATTAGAGAAATATTCTTACCCTAATTTTATAAAGGAAGAAATTGATGTTCAGAGAGGTTAAGTAATATGTCCCAGGTCACCAAGTAGCAAGTAACTGAGTTGCAATTTATGTGCAGGCCTGTTCAATTCCAAAGCAACAGGTTGAAGCATCTAAGAGAAGAGAAAGGGCTGTCTGATCGGTTGACCTCTAGTAGAATTGTGAGAGCAGAAGCTATATTTTAAAATAATGAGAGAGAAGTGGGTGATAGATTCAATCTAGTTCAGGTACTACTTATTTGACTCCTGATACGTAATGAAGAACTGTGCCAGATGCTGGAGATCCAAAGATCTGTGGGACCTGGGCCTTACTCTCAAGGAGCCTCCAGTCTGGGATGCCCAAAACACAAGTCTAGATCATTTCGGTGTAATATGGTGTCTGCTTTGAAACATATTTTATCATTTCAAGAAATAGAATGAGAGTTTAATTTAAAAAAAGCAAGATAATGGCTTTTTCTCTTTTTAAGATAATGTACACTTGATGATGTTTGTAGACTGACTGGAAGATGTAGTGGTGAGGTCACTGAAGATGCTAAAGCAAGAACAGGTAAGAGGAGGATGGGACCAACAACATACAGGGTGTGGGTGGGTTGGTATACTAGCCTTTAGGAGAAAAAGAGGGAATAATATGATACTGTCCAAGGATATATTTAACAGATGCCCGTGACTATCAAATGCATACTCTAGGGAAAACAAATAGACTGGAGAACATAAGTATTTTTTGTGTGATCAATGTCATTTATTAGGTATGCTACCTAGCCATCATTGGCTACCTTTGGCTCCCTGTTTGTAGAGGGCATAAAATCTGGGAAGTCAAGACCAAGACAAAGTGTTCTTCATGTATTTGTGCCCAGGAAGTAAAAACTGAAAACTATATCTGGAGAAGACAGAAGAGTCTGGAGATGATTATATGAGTTTCAAATGCTGGCTAAGTTTTAAACAGAAGGCTAATGAATAGTTGCATAAATTATATAGAAAAATACATTTTGTTTAATTATTGCTGTTCTAATTTTAAAGGGTAAATAACTTCAGTATATTTAAATACCGTGAGTAGAGACTACAAAAGCTATGTCCCAAAACAGTGCTCATCTTCCTCATCAGAGACTTTCAAGAGGAAAAGCAAATTTTGTGTTTTTGTACTAGAGCAGCTTTGGTTAAATGGCATGGTTGTCATCTCATTATTTAAGGGCTATAGAAAATTACTGGAAATCTTGTGTGCATATAAGCTGTTCGCTTTCCTAAGTTGTCTTGTCCTTTCCCAATTCACCTCTATATTTACAATTTTTCTTGTAGGATTTGGCAGAGGGTCTATGATGTTGCAGCCCTCTGCGTCCAATCTTCACTGTCTCAGTCTCTCTCTCTCTCTCCTCCCCTCTCTCGATACTCATTACTATTTCTTTTTAGCATTTCTATAAGAAGACTAAATAATATGTTTTGCTGGAGCAATAAATTCTTTTAGATGCTTAAAATGGAAAGATAGGTGTGAAACTCAATGATACTCTAGTATTAATTTTAAAAAGGCATCTAAAAAGAATGATCTGTGTTTGCTAATTTTTGACACGTCAAATATTAAATACATATTTTTTGCTTCTCATGGTTGTAAGTTTTTATCATTTCTATTCTAGTAACAATGCAAAAATACTTGAACAGTTCATTTTTTAATCATACAAGAATAGTCATATGGTCTGCCATACCAATAATCACAGGTTTGTCAATTTACTAGAAACGATAGTGACTTTATTAAAGGGAGTAAGCTCTTGATTTGATGAGCCTAGTTTAGTTGTTCAAATGGCATTAGCACTACTGGGACCCTGTGATTGAAGATTCATGCGTAGAATTGAGATGAAAAGCATCTGTAAATCAGATGTCAAGGGAAAAGTCTGCTATTTTGTAAGAAATGTAACAGTATCTTTGTGAACCTAATATTTTATGAAGATTATAATGTTTGCTCATTAATGTCATCCTCTGTCTTTGCCATCAACAGCATTTTAGCAAAGTCAACCAATGCTACATGGATTTGCTTCTGGGCATATGGAAAAATGAGATTAAGAGATTACCACTGATTTTTAAAAGCACAATAATCTAATAGCAAATTCCAAAAATAGTAGTGACATTTTATTTTATTTTTTGAAAATTTATCCTTGATAACCGTTGCAATCTCTAGCAGAGTCAGGCCCCTTATCCAGCCAAAAATGACTCACAGTCCACAAGTTCTATACCGTGTTTTCAAACTCACATAACTGAATCATACAGCTGTGGTACACTCACATTTTATCCTAGTATTATAACGCTGTAATTCGATTCAACAGAGTGCTATAATACTCTATATTCTTACAGCATATACCATAGTTTGCTTTCCTTTATTCCTTTCTTCTCGATTTCAGTGTTGTTTGTCTAAATTGGGGATGTCCCCCTGTCATTTTTTCACAGTCTTCTAAATTTCCTCTTTTTTTTTTTTTAACTATTTCCCTCACTCTATTTACTTATATTATGCTCCTTAGTGGAATTTTATTTTATAACGCTTTGTAATAATGCCATGTATTCTTGCTAAATAGGGCAATTCTCAAGGTATAAATTCGAGAGGATACTCATATAAAAAATCACGTGTCTACTACTGGGTTAGTTGCTGGTGCTAACTTTTCTTACCCTTATTGTTTATAAGTATCTATTGCTACTTATATTTCAAAATCAAGTATTTATTTTCAGAGTTGTTTAGAACTCCAAGAAATATTTCAGGACCATGCTAAGAGGCTCGAATCACAGGCTGTGGTGGATGTATCAGATTGAAGCCCAAGGCCATGGCCACATCATTATGACAATAGTTTACGTTGTTAAGAAGCTCAAGGACCAACAAGTGAGAATGTAATTCTCCATCAAGATTGCCAGCTGTTTTTAAGTGTTCGGAGACCAAGATGAAGACCACAAGAATCAGTGGCAGATTGTCAAAGCAATGATGCAGAAGCCAAACATTACCGTTATGAGCCACAAGAGGTACAATTGTGTTTCCTCGATGATGAAATCCTAGTCGGGCTCATTGAAAGCTTGGGTATAATTAGTTTGTAAACATTTCTAGAATGCAAAACTTTTTTTTAAAGCAAAAACATTTTCTGAATATATAGCCAATGAAATAGTGTCTATATTTGTAAGAGGAAACTGGAAGAGAAAATCATTCGCACAGTTCTCTTATTGGCTCCAACATTCTTAATGAGATTTGTGGGTTATATATGGGAATGGGTAAAGGGACATACTGTGAAACTTTTGCTTTACAAGCTTTTACTTTGGAGCTGAATGTAGTGTGTGCTTTCCTACTGGCAAGATGTAACAAGGGAGAAACATATATCAGAATTCTTACATTTAAATCTACCTCCATGCAAGGCAGTTTTAAAGATTATGACAATAATCCGAAACTTGAATTTTATGCAAATCTAAGTTTGGAATAGTTATGCTAATTCTGGAAGAGAGATATTATCACTTTTATTCATCTTCCTTTTAGTGTCTTTTAGTGAATTAGTCCCCTTTTATTAAATAATAAAACTCTTACTTTCAAAATGACAGATAGAATCCCGGCTTAAGGGTGATGGCTATTAAAATAACCCATGCCTAAGCCCAGAATTATACATATTCCTCCTTGCTTCATGCTCTTCTACTAAAGGACCCAGTATATGGCTCCAAGAGATCTGTTATATATATGGAAGTATTCAGAACTATAGGCTTTGGAGTTCAACTTACAGGGGTTCAAATAAAAAGCCCTTAGGAAAAGAAAAAAGTGTGTAGCCATTTTTCCCATGCAAAATATGAATAACATTATTTAATACTTGGGATTGTTGAGAAGATTACATATGATAATGTCTACAAACTTCTTAACACACTACCTGGCATTTAGTAAAGATTCAAGAAATAATAACTATTGCAATTAGAATTGTTGTCTTGAATTATCCTGGCTCGCTATGGCTCATACAAAGTTTTATTGTTTTTTTAAAGACAAATTTACTATTTAGTGAGGTCAAGGGAATTTGGGACACCTCTATTTAAAGTAGATTGAATTTACTCTTAATGGTTAGACATAGGAGGCCTAAGATGGCTATCACTGTGCAATATTAGATAATGATCTGTTCATTCATATTGTATAATTTCATTTTGCATAAAGTCCAGTTCTCCCTTAGATTTTTAATAGGCTGTGTGAAGTCAGCATTTACTATATTTTGGTGGTCAGTGTTGACGGCATTTGGGAAACGTTTTGTACATGGTAAAAAGACACACTGGTCTAAGAATGGGATTGGATATAAATGGCAAGTGGAATATTTCTCTTGGGACACACAAGATCATCTTGAGCAAGCTTCTTACTGAGTAGATGATATAACTGGGTTTCAGAGGAGTAAAATGATTTGCTGAAATGACTAGGGCTGTAATTGGAATCCAGAGCCCTTGACTTCTGGTTCTGTGGTATACTTCTCATTACAATTCTTACTTATTTGAGGAAATTGTGACATATCCATTGAAATATGCCTAGTATAAACTTTTCTTATATTGAATACTATTTTCAAAAGACAAATGGTATGCATATAGCAGTCTTATTTGTGGCACTTTAGATAATGTTCACAGTTATTAGAAATAAATTTTAGACTCTATAAATTCATATCAAAATTAAGTTTAATGCTTGGTAATGAGTCTTTCACAGCCTTGATACTGCTGTCTGGATTATTTGTGACTTATTTGTCTCACTTCAGCTTACATTTTAAATTATTTTTGGTTACTTAGTACTTAGGGGATGCTAAGTGTCTTGGGGTTCCCATTCAAGCATAGTTCCATCAGTATATCTGGAGGTGGCCCAGAATCCCAGCTCACTGTGAAAATTGTCATGACATCATTGCCCAGGCTCTATCTCCCTATGATAAATAGTTAACTTTGGTTTTTATTGCTGTCTATGTAATGCCTAAAATGAATTACCACAAATTTCTTACTCCTAGAGTTGAAAAGTCATGGAAAAAAATACTTAAGTGGTCAACTGCTGAAAACAAGAGGTTTATACTTCGAGTGAATACACATTTCTGGGATTTTGCTAGAGGTTGTGCAACCAATTTTGGCTTCAGTTGTATCATTTATTTTTATGTTGACATGATATCAAGAAAATTGGGTTGAATAAGTAAAAAAATATAAATCAGGGGTACCTGGCTATTTACAGTGTGAGAATAGAACTGTGAGTAATGTACTAAATAGTGTTATGTAAAACCAAACTGTTGAAACCACACAGATGATTTAAGTTGAATTAATATCCTGAAGCTATATTTTTTGTCATATGTTTGGGGCATGAATTATTTTGCTCATCTTAATGATCTACAAGGTTATCAGTAACTGTGATAATGGAATGAAAAAATTTCTTGGTTAAGGTGGTAGAAACTATGATAAATTATTTTAGTCCTATTGAGTTTATGTCAATAACTTTTAAGTGCTTATGTATTTTGTAGAGCAGCTTTGCATTACTTCATATTAGCTGTGTTATTTAGAATGTGTTTTCAGTGTTATACTGTTTTATTTGGCACATTGCATTCTGTAAATGTGTCTTTCCATTTCAGTACCAAGAAATCCACAAAAAAGTACCATAAATCATATAAAAAACTGTTAGAAGAAGTCTTACAGTGGCTTAAGTATTATTAATAATCCTAAATTTCTATCATTTGAGATCCTTCTAGGCCTTACCTCTTCCAGGAACAGGCCTTGTCAGACATCGTCACCAACCCTCAAATACAAGCATATTTTGGAGATATTGTGGGTTTGGTTCTAGACAACTCCAATACAGAGAATATTACAATAAAGCAAATCATGAATTTTTTGGTTTCTCAGTGCATATGAAAGTTATGATTATACTATAGTCTATTAAGTGTGCAATAACATTATGTCTAAAAAATGTACAACTTTAATTTAAAAGTACTTTATTGCTAAAAAATGCAATATCAATAACAATAAAATAATTATCCAAGCCTTCGGTGAGTTATAATCTTTTTACTTGTGCAGGGTCTTGCCTCGATGTTGGTGGCTGCTGACTGATCAGGGTGGTGGTTGCTGAAGGTTGGGGTGGCTGTGGCAGTTTCTTAAGAAATTGACTTACAGCAACTGACTCGTCCTTTCCTGAAGGTTTCCTTTCAGCACACGATGTTTTATACCATTTTACCCACAGAAATTCTGTCAAAATTTATTGCTTTATCAACTAAGTTAATATAATATTCTAAATACTTTGTTGTCATTTCAACAATGTTCTCAGCATCTTCACCAGGAGTAGATTCCATCTCAAGAAACTATTTTCTTTGCTCATTCATAAGGTGCAACTCGTCATCCATTCAAGTTTGATCATGAGATTGCAGCAATTCAGTCCCATGTATAATCCTGATAATGATCTAGCAAGGTAGGCATTATGCCTGTTTTCTAGAAAAAGGAAATTGAAGTGTAGAACGATTAAGCAAATTGCACAAGATCACATGCTTTGTAAATGGTGTGATCGGGAACCAAACCAGGCCAGTCTGATGCCAAAGCGTGTTTTTAATGCACGGTATTGACAGCGTTGTTACAGGTATCAAGACTTAATTCCTACTGCCTTTACAAATCCTCCTATCTCACTGGCTACCTTTAGTCTTACTTCTAGTGGGCATTTTGGGTAAACTCTCATCCTTCATTTAGCTTCCTTGAATTAGAAGGTTGATTTCTCACTTTTGAACCTTTCTCTGACCTGTTACCCTTAGGAGACTCATGAACTGGACTGGAGGGACATTCTACTTGTAGGGTATTTTGATTTCATTGAATGATGAAGAGATCTTGATCATTTTCCCAGTCAATTTGTTTTGGTGAGTCAGCATGATATAGTAGAAGGAGCATTGATACGGAGCAGCATCATAACTTCAGGAAAGTTTTAGAGATTTTGTTAGTTTTCCTTGCCCAGATTGTAGGATTTCTATAAAGATTTCGTGAAGGAAATATAACAAAATAATCAGGAAAGTTAGTTTCCTTTCTACTTAATTAGCTTTAGGCAATTGTATAATTTTATTTTTATTAGTTTGAAAAATATCTGTTTCATTATTTAACATGTGATATTAATTCTAGCTCTAGATGCATAATCTACGTTGTGGTGTAATTGAACCTGGGAATTTGTCAGTTTCTGAGCATGTCGGAAACGTAAGTACAACATGTAAGAGCCTTACCAATTTGGCAGAGAAATTTTCTGTCCAGAAAAAATTCAAGGACTCTTCCACATTTCTCACCCCTCTGGAAGTTAGGCAGTGCCATCTGACTGCTTCTGGCCAGTGGACTGACAAGGAAGTAATATGGGTCTCTTCCAGGCAAAATGCATTTATGAGCTGGTTTGTAGCCATTCAGCACTCTTTTTCCTGGTACATGACCTCAAAGTTGAATGTTCTTGTTGACACGATTACAAGATATAAGTAATCTGAATTCCTGTGACCTCAGTTGGAAATTACCAGACCCATAGAGAACCTTGCATGAGCAATCACTGAACTTTTATAAATTATGCTGTGATTTTTTTTGTTATTGCATAATAGCCTAACCTAACCTAACTAATATATGTAGCCTTTGGAGGAATCTGGTTTTTGCATGGTAAGGATATGGGTAACCAGGAAATGTTAAGAAGAGTTGCAATATATTATCTAAATAATCTAAGTAGGCACCTATCTGAAAAAAAAAATCATTGTTACCAATAACTAGTTTTGTGGCTCTGTATATAGAGTAAATTTCTTTTTCTAACATTTTCAAAGCAAATATTTTGTCACACTGAACATTTTCCTGTAGGATTAGACATTAGATATTTATTCAGACCAGCCTATGCTCAATATGAAACTCTTCAATATGAACAACAACAAAACAAAAACAACTAATCATGTCAAACCAGGTTAAGTTAATGCTCTATCCAATCTAGGATTTATATCTCCTATATGTCCAGAAATAAATATTTTGAAGCAAGAGTGAAAACTCAAGAGGGGAACTATTCACTACATGACAGTTGTCAACAAAGACAATCAAATTTACAAAAAAAAAAAAGATTCATGAAAATCTCACAATTCAGTTATTTCACTTACCGTTACTTACCATAATGACAAAATCAGATCAATGACCCCACAATCCAATCAACATTGCGGTAAATGTCCTATAATTGGTTGTATAACTTCCATGGCTACTGTGATGGATAGGCCAGTTGCGAGCTGGAATGCTTTTACCTACACAGACTTCACTTACTGATCAACCAAATATTTCTATTTGTTAGTATGAAGACACAGATGTGAATTTAAGTTTTGATTTCATGAGCTGTATGATTGGACTTAGCACTTTTGGTTGATGAACAGATGACACTGAAAGTATATATGGGATTTTAATTTATTATGTTAAGTTGATGAAGTTTGTCTTTTAATTGGAAAGGCCAAAATGATATTTCAAATTATTCTTTAATCAAGCATTTCTATGCCTAGAGCTGTAGTTGGTGTTGTTTGGTTAGTGAGGACATGATAAATGGGCAGGATAATGACAAGAGTGGAGAATACCAGAAAGCCTGCTGGGCTGGAAGTCATGAGTTCTGTGGTTTACTCCTGGCTTTATTACAAACACATGTGTTACCTGAGTGACCCTGGGAAGGTCACAAAACTGTTCTGAACTTTACTTTTCTTACCTGAAGAGTGGATATACTAATACCAATACCCTCCATACTTAAACTCATAGGGTTGGTGTAAGAATCAGATTGGCAAAGCATGTCAAAATGGCTTAAAGGATATACAAATGTTATATTTTGTTATATTTGTACTTATTTAAATTTATGGATGAATGTATAAACAAATAATCATTTATTTGGCCAAGCCAATTTTCTTGTTTCTTTCCCCTCCAACTTGGAACAATAAATATGTCCCCCAGTCTTCTTTTGTAGACATTTTCTGACCTTTCACCTCATGCCCAAATCTTGGCCAAATGCTCCTTATCTGTGTTCCAGACAACTCTATGTATAACTGCATTATAACGTATACCACATTACATTGATAGGTCTTGTCTTTCTGCCTGTCTCCTCCACTAGACAGTGAACTTCTTGAGAGCAGTGCCAATATAGTTTTTATTTTTGTATCTCCCATGCTTGGCATGTTGTAGATGCTCCTAAAGGTTTGCCAAACCGATCATAAAGCTTGGAGACACTATGATGACTACTACATTTTTAAACAAATAGTCCCATTTAAAAATATTATTTCACTTGGCTAGTTGACAATTTTCAATAAATATGACTTTGCAATTTCTAATTTGAAATCTTTTAATTCCTTAATTATCTTCTTATAATTTATGTTACATCTAGTAGAAAGCAATAAGAGAGTAATTATTTTTTCTGCTTCTAATATTACTAGGAATATTTTTTGCAAAACACAAAAATTCTTTGCAACTTTTTCCTTTTAAAGTTCTACTGAGCAGTTTATGGAATGGCAACCTGCCAAATGGTGATCCATTTTCTCAAAACATCGTTTGAGACCACGCTAACCAGGCACACTCAGCTTATCTACTGCATCATAGTACAGTCACATAATTCGTGCAAAATTATGTTTGACATTAAATTATAAACCCTTAGCGTAATAATAAAAAAATAAATAACCCTAAAAGCAAATTAAAAATATGTTTTCACTGGAGCAGGTTATTAGCGCACTGGAAACTTGATCTGTAGTAGTCAATCCATGGGCATGCTTCCATTTCTGGAGGGGTTTGAAATTTCTCTCTGTGCAGAGAAAAATCCCTAATTCATGAAAGGAAAATTAGCTAATAAAATAATTTTTTCCTCCTGAACTGCTCTGTTGATGAAAACATGTCCACTGCAATCATAGAAATGAGTGACTTTTCAAATAAAGTAGTTTGTGTTGCCATAAACAGAAGGACGGTAAGGCCATTGCTTTTCTTTGCCAGAGGAAAGAGTATCCAGCTGTGTCCGGCTCTTTCTTTCTTTCTTTCTTTTTTTTTTTACTACTGCAATATTTATATAAATAGGCTCTTCTTGGGACTAGAGTAGCCCAAGTGAGAGCCCATCAAAGAGAATCTGAGTTCCCTCTGATTTTGTGCATTCTGAATCCTCGATAATTGGTGAAAAATAAAAACAAAAACAAAGAAACATCTTAAAATAATGAAAAAATACTACTTCTATTAATACTTGATTATACCTGGTATTTCAACTTTGTCTTTATGTCTTGAGTAGTTTTCTCAACTGCTGAGAGACCTGCAAATTATAGAATTAGATTTTGATGATATCTAAATGGTCACTTTTAGATTCTGATATACAAATCCAGGAATTTATGTGCTGGTTAAAGCATATTAATTTGCTGTAGTCCAGGAAGCCCTTAAGCTGAGATTAAATTATTACATAGGTGTTGCCCATGATAAACCACAATAACAACCATGCAATAACAATGAAAATTATCTCCAGCTTCCTTATCTGTAAGGTTTCATTTTCACTGGTCTTCATATAAGCAAAATGTTTATCCTTGCTCGTTTGGAGTTAAAAATCAGTATTTTGTTCTTGTAGTTAAAAATATATTTTAGCAGCTGTATAAATGATTATGAAACAAAACTTGTATTCTTTTATAATGGCTGTTTACTCTTTAATAAAATGAGAAGTAAAGCCCACAAATGAGGCAGACTGCTTGTGTGGGGGAAGATACAAGAGTACGTTTTATCCAAGATAACATTTCAAAATGATTGCCAGGTAACCCGCAAAATTGTAATGTGCTCTGCTGCCAAATTCATTTTAGCATTGGGAATTAATTTTCCAACGTGTGTTTGGAAGTAAGAGGTGAATTAATTATTGCAGGCACTGTGATATCTTTGGAAGTCTGAAGTTAGACAGTGATTCAGATGAACATGGAACCAGTAATATAATTGGACTTAGTTCCTTTATCTTTCGAGGGCTCTTTTACATGACAACACAATATACACACTGCTCCAAGGGATACCTTTGGCACTTCTACAATTCTAATTTCTTTCCACACTCTCATTCATTGTTGATTTTTGGAACATAAGCAGGATAGAGGGGGATGGGCCCGAGCTCAGTGTCCGTCTGCCTTCCTTAAGCGAGCCCTGAAATCTCTTGTTAGTTCAAAGAGCATTTGTAAAAGTTTTCCAGGGAGAATGATTGCTCTTTTTAGCTAGGACTGAAAACCTTTGCTAGGAATTTCAACAGGATTCACGACCCAGAAGGGGTCTGACGGTGAACAGTCCTCAGCAGGGCGCTGGGATTGGCGGGCACAATCTCAGGAGGAGGGACACATTTAGGCCTGCCATAGGTCACAGCATTAGACTAGACCGGGAGCAGGAGGCAGGATCAGGTGGCTTAAATCCTCCCCAACAGACAAGTTTGGAATGCTGTCAAGTAGCCCATGTTTGCCATTGATATCAGAGATCCAAAAGACTATTTCAGCGGTAGAAATAAGTCTCGAGTCTCTAGAAAAGAATGAAATGACAATAGCTGGTAAGGAGGCAGCATGATCTGTCTCTGTCAGCAGTTACTTTTCCTTAGTGTTTCCATCCTTCCCTCAGTTTTCTGGTGATTTTTTTCATTTCTTTCATTTTCAGAACAGAACTAGATCAGTAAGCCTATCGTATTAAAGTTTATCTGATACTATTTGTTAAGAGGTTCACATTCCCTCAGAAGTCGGTTTTTTCCCCTTCTTCTTCCCATACTAATGGGTGTGAAGGAACTTCAGCTGGTAAGACAGAGATCATTAAAAAACAACACAAAAGTAGTAGCTTAAATAGTGCAGATGGTTTTTCTGGGGCAACAGGCTTGCAGGTCTGCTCGGTCAAAGGCTCATTGGTTGTAAGTTAGCTGCGCTCAGTGGCCTTTGAGTTCCAGATTGAACATCTCTCCTCCGGCCAAATTTTATTACCATGTAATAAAATAAAATCCAAGGTACTTAAACTCTTTTTAATGAGGACTACCAAAATATTTTTAAAGTTACTCTGTGGCTCTCCCTTTGTCCTCTCCATATTTTAATGAGAATTAGAGAGAAAAAAAAGAAAACATTTCAACCGTGTCTACATAACATTAATATAATGATGTGGGCATAAAAAATTCAGATAAGCACTCATTTTGTTTGCCTGAGTATGAAAGAAAATAACCAGGGTTTTCTTTTCTTTTTTTCCTGCTAAATTGATCAGATTAACTGGGTGTTGGCTCAGAATTAAGGCAGTTACAGCTGGTTAGAAGAACACAAGAGCACTGACATACCATTTCTCTTAGTTGCGCTTTTATTTTCTTCTGCGTTGAACACTTATTTTAACCTTGCATTTGAACCCCGAAAGTCACTTCAAGAAAACAACAAGCAAACAAACAAGAAGCCCAAATTGCCAATTCCAGTATTTTTTTTTTTTGGAAGATTGTTTTTTTTTCAAGCTGGGGAGTTGACATTTTAAAGTATAAGACTAAATTTATAACTAGAACACAAGATTGGGATGCTTTATTTGCTAGTACAGTAACTAAACTATGTAATATATGTACAGAGAACTGTACGTGTTCATTTAAAGAGTACTGTAAGCAGCAAGATTTTTTTTTTAAATGTCACTTTGACTATTTGACTACATGGTTATTCTGTTGTAGGCTTCCTCTCCACTATAAAAATAAAATAGACAACTAGAGCAATACCATGGCTAAATCTGGGCAAAATTATTTAAACGGAATTATTGAGTTGAGATAAAATTTTTTTTAATGACTCACTCTTGACTTTTTCAATGAGAAGCAATATGGTCTTCTCTTCAGGCATTCTGCACGTAGTTATTTGAAGTTGCACTAATTTTGTATCAGATAAAGAAAATTACACATATCTTCCCAAACCAACACACACGGCAGAGCACACTGGCTATGTCTCTTGCTAGCATATGGTGTTCATCATTAGCAGTAGCGGCAGCAGCCACCTCTTTTAGTTCACTGGTGGAAAATAGAGCTCCAACTCAAATCTCTGTCTGCTCGCCATAGCTTTTTCCAGTTAAATTGGTACCACAATCTGTATGGTTTCATCACTCCATTGGCAGTTTAATATAAACATCTGTTTCTAGTCTTTTATATCCTATCTGAGATTTATTCAGCCCCTCTGAATTTTCTGTCCTTTTCTCCTTTCTCATTTATTTCCCTTGACTTCGAAATGATGGTATATTTTCCAATATTTGCTTGATCTTTTGCTCAGATGTGTGCATCATTAAATGTATTTAATTATCTTTATTTTTTTTCTTCTGGAGGCTGAATTGTTTGTTTATAATTTCTTCCATCCCTATGCATTATTAAGCTCTTTGTCCTCACCGTTCAACTTTCCTTGGGAGAAAAGTAACATGACTCCAGGTTTCAACAATGGAGGTCATTATTTCATCGTGATTGGCATTAAGATCAAACTGTGAAGAATCGTATTCAAGTTAAATGATTTTGTCTACTCTCCACCCATATTTTGCATTTTCCACTGTAAAATGCAAGGATTTGAAAGTTCTGGTGCTCGGGATTCATATTATTTTGCTGTCTCTTTCATTAAATTTGTAATGTTGGAAAGCAAGGGTATTTCCTGAGAGGTAGTAATGAAAGCAGAGACCCTAAATCAAAGACAGTAGAGTCTTTTAATTCAACTATTGGTTAAATGTCAGGAAATGTCCAGCCCAGAGGTCATTATATTTAGTCAAATAGAAAGCTTTTATTTTCCTATCTCCTTTTTATTTTGGAAACTGTTCATAGAGGTTGATGCTGTGTAAGTCACTAACTACAGGGAAATGGTAGAATTCTGTAAACAATTGGCAAGCAGAACTTTGTTCTTATTGTCCCATTAAGCTTAATATGAGGTGTTAAATTTAATGAAATGTGGTGAGTGAAGTGTTATTTTCCTATTGGTTACTGTAACAGTCATTAACAAGTAGGACACGACTAGTTCTGAAAATAGAACACTGTATCCATGACAACACCGAGTTCAGCTTTTTCATTTTCAGCAAATGGGACAGCAATTACTTAATATTTTTTTGATTTATTAATTTCCTTATAAGTGGGAGTAACAGGAAAACCCTTGAACTGGGCATTTAATAATCTAAATTAGGCAAAATTATTAGCTACATCATTTATGTAATTAATCATCAATCACACATTCTTATTAACATTTGTTGACATTCTACTATGTGGTAGATGCTAAGCATAGAGAAATGAATGATGGGTGTGGAAATCACTGTCTGGGGGATGGGTGCTCTTGTAGCTTTGACTCAGGTGGTGCAAAGGCAATTCGTGGTCCCAAAGCATTGGTACCCCCATAATATTCTGAAATAATAATAATAAAAAAAGAGAAATGAGTGAGATATAATTCCTTCCTACAAGTTGTTCATGGTCTAATTAATGCCATGGTTCTGAAAGTGGGGTCATTGAACAAGCAGCATCAGCATAACTGGGAACACCTGAGGTTTTCTGGGCCCGTTCCAGCCCTGCCCCATCAGCCACGCTGGGGTGAGGCCCACTGATCTCTGTTCTCACACACCCTTCAGGTGACTCTGGTCTTCCCTACAGTTTGACAGCTTCCAGTTGAACAGAGCAATAAAACACTTTTCAACTAATAATTTCTTGCTGCATATCCAAAATGATTACAAAATAGGAAAATACTTTCATTTAAGAGAGCTGTAATTATGCAGAACTACAGAGGTACCATAGTATTTATTTTTATAGGCTTATAGGCAGGAAATATAGGCCATGGACTAACTACACGTGATTTATTAAATACTTAATGGAAATTAAAAAAAAATCCTAATGAAAATCATACAAATTCCACGGGTCTTGCTACATCTCAGTGAACTCATTGTTTCATAAACATTGAAGAACCATCTTTAAAATAGAATTGTATATTATAAGATACATGAAGGATCACTATCCTATTTATTTTAAAATACTGCATCTATCTCAATGCTAGACAGATAAATGATCAATAAATATCCAGCTCACTCTTCGATTTAAACCTTAAAAAAATCATGTAACATTTCCACTTACTTCTTTTACAAAATGAGAGTGGGGGTAGGGATTGGGAGATGGGATATTCTCTCAGATCTCTTCCAATCTGAATATTTTATTATTATATCTTTGGAAGTCTGCATTTATTAATAAAATCTCTCTCTCACATACACACATATACACGTGTGTATATAACCAAGTTTACTCATTATTTATTTATTCTATCTATTGCTTATCAAATCTTAATGCAGTTATATCTCAGTTTTTCAGTATAAACATGGCCATGAAACTCCACCCACTCAGAACTGCATGTGTGCTTTTCAAGCTATCATTTTATACCTGGAACTGCCTTTTTTTGAACACAAATGATTGAATCAAAATATCTTGCTTTGATCACTGTATAGTCTCTAAATCAGCCTTCCAGTTTTACTCTAGGATGTTGTAATTCATATTCTTTACACCTACCAGAGGGAAATTTGAAAATAAAAATCTTGATCATGTTACCTTCCTATTTCAAATCATTCAAAATTCCCTGTAAAAATTTTAAACAAAATTCAAACTTTTTAGCATGATATACAATGCTCTCTCTAGTTTCAAAATAACCATCCTTTCTCACACATTCTGACCCCTCTCGTCACTACCACACATTTATATACCATTACTCTGGATAGATTACTTTTTGTCTTAATTTGGATTCTACCAAAAGCATAGCCTGAGGCAAGAACTTGGTGGCAGGAAGTATATTTAAGTGGTTATATAAGGAAATAGGAACAGAGATATATGGTATGTTTTTATTAGGGCATGTTACTGAAGTCCTTGTAATGGGCAATAGGACTTCATTCCTTGAAACCTCTGAGAAGCCTATAACACCCCCAGAATTGTGGACAGAATAACAGGAGGCTGAGTTATTCATCCACCGTCTCCTGAGCCCCACTGGTTGGTTGAAGGGTGCTTTTGGGAGTGACATCTCAACACTTCTAGGCTGCATTTGTGCAGGGGCTGAGTGAGCTCCCAGAACTTCAGGGAAGTCCTTGAAGTGGGACATATTTGAATAGGATGCTAGCTCTGAGTTTGCACTAAACTCTACAGAAATCACAGGTGGACCAAGGGGTCACGACACTGGGCTCCACTGTGCCATGTGGCTGTGCCCTTGCATGAATTATTCCCATTTGCCTAAAATGTCTTCATTGCCTTTTTCTTTTCCAACTTGATATGGCTAACTCCTAGTGATCCCTCTGCCAGGAATTTTTCCCTGATCATGAGTATTACCTGAAAGTCTTTCTTCTCTCCATCTGTAGTGTTTAGGGTGGTGCTGCACCATCCACCTACCACAATAAATGGCACTTATTGACTTACTTCTGTCCTTAGACTTAAAGCAAATTGAGGGTGAGAAATGGTTGTCTTTGCTAAGATAGTGCAATGCTTGGATCCTCTAGAACTTGAATCAATGTTTTTTGGGTAAATGAGGGCATGAGTGAACAGAAGAAAAATCACCCAGATTGTTTTAAAACAACATTTCCTATCATGTCATTTCTCTCATCAAAAATCATCACCAACTATTCCCTGCCATCACATAATGGCTAAATTCTTTAACTTGGCTCTCCAAGGTGTCTATGATGTAATCCCAAATGGCTTTTCTAACCTGACCACACATTATCCCCATTTATTAACATTCATTTCAGCCACACCACTCATGGTCCTTTACATAGTTTTCTAGGTCTCCATCCTCATGCCTTTGGCCACACTATTCTGTATTTTAAAAAATGTTTATCTGACTCTTATACATATCAATATTTTGAGGCATAGTTTGTCTTCTTTTTCTTCTAAAAAGTAAAAACAAACTCTTTTCTGACAATTAGCCTGTAATTGTCATTTTCTGTCCTATGAATTCCCACATTTTTTTGTGCAACAATTATTAATGACAGTGCCATGTGTATGTCTTCTGCGTGCATTGATTGCATCGTATCTCTTCAATTAGACTCTATGTTCCTTGAGGTCAGGTTCCCTGTCTTCTACATACTTTGGGATGAAGTTGTAATTCTTAGCATTTAATCTAGTGCCTGGCATGGATTCTTGCATATATTTCAAGCTCAGTGCTGTTTCTTTAAGGACAGACAGACTATTCAGACATTAGCTTACAGATCAGTCATTTGAATCCCACCCGTGACTCTGGATGGTCAGAGTAGAACTGCATATTATGAAGAACAATAGTACTGACCTGACTGATAGGGGCAAAGCAGGCAAACATTTGCTTAAAATGTCAGCAATGGGAGAGAAAGTATCATTTAGAAGTGTTCAAAAATGTAAAAAAGGGATATCATAAAGAGGAGACAATCTAACCAAGCAATTCAATATCTCCTCAGACAATGGAGTTTTGCTGAATGTAAACATACGCAGAGTATATAATTTCACTGTAAAAATTTTAAAACCATACTGATTTTCTTACTCTGAAATTTATTTGCTTAAAACATTTGTTTGCTTTTATAATGTTTTAATGAGAAAAAGTGAAATGTGACTAAATGATCTTAAAATATATCCAGCTATTGAGTATGGTGACTGCATTTTATAAATTACTAATATTTAAGAGATAGGAACTTTTAATTTTGGGAAAATTAAATACAACTTGAAAACAGTCTTTATCTTTTGCAGAGGAGATAGGGAGGCTGGGGGTTAGACATGGGCATAGATTTTCACTATAATACCTCTTTTTAAAAAATTGCTACTGTGTATTATTTAATCAAAAATACTAAAATAATAAAAAACATTTTCATTGATTTTCATTCTTTCAAGAAACTAATCAAGAATATGGAGCATCAATGACAATATTGGCACATTAACTTTTTGCTCTGTGAATCATTTAATATTAGGACAATTATAAAATAGGGAAATTGTACATGTCTAAACAGACATTGGTTAAATTAATCAATGAAGCTGAACTAAGAGACTCCACTGACTGATAGGAAAATCATTTGTTAATATTTAATGAATTGAACAGATAGACCTTTGTTTAAATGATATTTGTAAGTTCTAATTATAATAGAATTCAGACTTTCTAGCATGATATGGTTTTCAAGTTAATTCTGTGGGTTTAGTTTTAAAAAAAATATAATAAATGTAAGCATGAGCTTTGCTTATTGTATGTTAGAAAAGGAAAAAGAAAGGATTAAAAAAAATCTCTCCCTCCCCTACTTGGCTACCTTCCTTCTAATTCTTCCAACATTAATACAATGTTGCTGACTATGTTATGTTGTTACTAGGTTGTGTCAAATCAAGAGAATAATTGGACATTAAGATTCATCTCTGAATACATTAATTAGATGATTTCTTTATTTCTGTCTTAAGTTACTAATGATTTCCTCTCCATAACTAGGGAAATTCTGTAAGAACTCATTATCCTTTTGGGATTCTATAGCTACTTTAAGATGATTTTTGGTAGATGTGGTCGTTCTGGTAACAGTAGACTCTATATTAAGTTCCGAAAATTAAAATTTCAAAAGAAAGGGTACTATTTAGACTTAAAATGTGTGCCCCTTAGGGGGTTATTTCTTTTCAGATGAAATATGTTCCACAACAATGGTACCTATGGAGAGACACGAGGACACCATGAATACTAATATGCTCATCAGGATGATTGTTGAGAAGTCACATTTTCTCTAAATGCTGAGGATCTACAAATATCTCCTCTGTACGCAGAAAACATGACCATAATTCTCTGCAGCTCAGAGGTGATACGCCTTACTGCACTAGGAACTCATTGCAAGCAGTTCTCAGTGTTACTCATCTGTGTTTTTCTAGTGTCTTGCCCAGTGCAGATTATAGGAGGCACTCAGTAAATATCTGTTAGTATTGAATTAATGAAATCACTGATTATAGGAGGCACTCAATATCTGTTAGTATTGAATTAATGAAATCACTGACCTCTCTGAGTCTGAGGCTGTTATAAGACAGAAATTATCTGAAGACTGTTTTTGTTGTAACATTCTATGAACTTTAAGGTGGCTTCTTATTGTAGAAAGTAAAAATTTTTCAAAGTTTATTTCATTGTAATCTTTCAAATTGCTGTAATTTGATGACATTTTCTATAAAATAAAGTTTCACTGGAAAATGATAACAATTAATCGTGTGCTTTATATTCTGCATTATGTCAATATATACAGGTAAAATGCATCAGATCTTAATCCCAGGGAGCAAGAAAGCGGGTGATGACTTGAAGACACACCAACACGGAATCCAGAGCTGGGAGAGTGGGAGAGGAACTCCAAAGAGCAACTCAGCCACATTCTCCATTTAGTCCTGAAAACATTATTTTTTCCTGCCACCTCTGGCCCATGTGCTTTTGTGTCATCCTCTGCTCAATGGATTGGAGATTATTCCAAACCTTTAATATACACTGGGTTTTTCTGGATTAGATCACAGCATTGAATAAAGAGTTACTATACTACATACAGTCCCTATGTATTCCAGGTTATTTGGGTAGAGCCAGATCCCGACCTCGTAGATTATAATCCGGTGAGAGAAACACACAAGCACATGGATTATGACATCCTGAGAGTGAGCATCACTGAGAGGAAGGAAAGAAACATTCCTCTTGGGCCTAGCATAGAATGATGTACTAAAGGTGTCCTTTGAAATGCCCTAGGGTTCAACAACAGAAGGAAGTAAGTTATGAATAGTCTTCAAAGTTCTTTTGTGTTCAAATAATATACTCTGAAATTTATGTATGATAAGTTTGTGTTTTCTATATGTATACTTTTTTGTTTGTTTGTTTGTATAGTGGGTTTTGCCAAAGAGGTAAAATCAAATGACTCTTTTTTAAAATTTGTAACAAAACTGTTTCTTTTTACTGCTTCCACTTACTGACTACTCATATAAAATTGTTTGTGTTCCTGAAAGCTGCCAAATATACTTTCAATTTTTATACAAGCATTATAAGTAAAGGCAGGTTTATGGATTTCATTCAGTACCTCCCTTGAATTGACAATCAGGGTCACTGTTTGGCAAGGAGATACAGTTGTTGCTTTTCTGTTACTAGCAAGTTACAATCTTATAGGTGTTGTAGTGATTGTTAGCAAGTGGAAACAATTCTAATAATAGGATTTTTTTTGCATACAATATGAACACTTTATTTAATAGTTGCATATCATTCCCATAGATGAAATGGCCCACTGGGACATCCAGAACCCAGCAGCCAAGCTCAGTAAAGCCTCTGAGCCCCTCATTCTGACGGTGAGCACTTCACCCTCGAGCATGGAGCCTTTTACTTTGCAGATGATGGAGTGATTCGTGTTATCCATAAATTCTATGAGCACCTGTGTACATTGTCCCCATGATCCAGTCTTGCCCAGCACCTTGGCGACCCTGGCCAGCTTGATAGCCTGCGCGTAGCTCATGTCCATGATGTCTGGTGGCGATTGGGTAGGGATCTCTAATAATTTGATGTTAATCTTCCTTCACTATGTTGTTTTACCTTTTTAGTACGCATAATGAAAACGACATGCCAAAATAACTCAAATCAAGTAAAATTCAACTAGTGGATGAATTCTTTGGACAGAATTATTGACCACATGTCATATTTGAGGCACTGTGCAGAACCCTGTAAATAGAGATAAAGAGCAAAACAAGCTCAGTTCCTGCTCTAAGAATGGAGTTTAAGGTCTGTTAGAGAAGATTTACATTAATCAGATAATCACACAATAAATATATAATGACATATTTGGATAATAATAGCCCTAGAGCTATGAAATGCAACTGAGTGGTTTTCGGGGCATACATGTGCGTGTGTGTGTGTGTGTGTGTACATTGTCACGTGATCATATTTACATTTATAAAGAACTCTGCAATGTGATCGGTATTGCCAACAGTGGATGTGAGGAAACCAGTTAGAAAGTCCAGAGAAGACAGTGACGCTAGTTTATGCTACTGTAATGGCCGTGAGGATGAGAGAAGTAGACAGATGACCCAATTACTACTTCAGTAAAGAATTTAAAGGAATTTAAGCATTAATATTTATCAAGTGCCTATAATGTGTCAAATGTTCTCTTAGGTGCTAGGGATACAAAAATGAATATGTTAAAAAAATCACTTTCTTCAAGAGGCTGTCTGCTGTGACATTTCCAAGAATGGGCATCTATTGGTGTAAGAGAAGAGTAATACATAGCAGCTAATGTCAGGTGATTCATACTCACTTAATCATTTGACTTTGGTGTATACTATATGACTTCTTTTACTCTTAGGAACTCTTCAAGAATTGATAGAAATAATGCGTTTGAAAACACTTTCAAAATATAAATGCAAATAGGAGGTAGAGTTAATTTTCCTCTGTATAGCTACCCAATTATACCTAGCATAGGCAAACATTTAAATAGATCCTTGTTTCTTGAGTGCACAGAAATTGGGGAGGCCTCCAGATTGTGGTAGCCAATGATAAAATAACTTGCACTGGAATTTGCTTCTTGGTAACAAGAAGGTGATAGACTTAACATTTGGATTACTGAATAGCTTGTTGCCATATCCCCACCGTGGCACCTCACTGCCTTTGTCTCTGCTCCTCACAATTGAAATCAAACTAAAATCGACAGATGAGACTAATTGACTGACTCTTGATTAAATTAAGAGCAAATCAGAGTTGATATTATTTTTATGTGTTTGAATTCAGGGTTTTTAAAACCCTCAAACCTTTCTTTACTAAGTAACTTTTCATCATAAAAATTTTTTAAATATAAACAAATGTAGACAGACTAGTTATAGTAATGATTTCCCTGTTCTCATCATCACCTTCAACAATGATCAAGATTTTAACAATCTGATTTTATCTATTCCCTACATTTTTATTTTTTGGTTTTGCTGAAGTATTTTTATACAACTCCAGGTAAAATAATGTCATTTAACCCATTAATACTTCAGCATGAATCTCATCTGATAAGACTTTTTTTAAACGTAATCTTTCCATTTTGCTATTATCACACCTGATAAAATTAACAAAGCTTTCTTAATATCACGTTACTGTTGGTTTACTGAAATCAGAATTTGAACAAGATCCACATACTGCCATTGGTTGTTATGTTTAGATCTTTCTTACTCTATAAAAGCCTTCTTCCTCTTTGTCCCCTTTCTCTCTCCCTCCTTTTCTCTCATCTTTTTTCCCTTCATTCTTTTCTTTCTTTTTATGCAATCATTTTGTTTCTTGAGCTAACAGTTAGCTAGCTCCTCTATCTCCTGTATTTCCTGAAAATGAGTGATTAGATCTAAGTTCTTTTAATGACTTAAGCTTTTCTGAGAGCAGGGCAGGGCTTGCAACAAGGACTCCAGAGTGGAACTGGTACTTTATTTGGGAGGTGGCTCCACCAGGCAGGAGGGAGAGAGTAGGGAGTGTAAGACAGGAAAATAGGAAAAGTCCATGTAAGGTTGGGTTATCAAAGTACCTGTTGTAGATAGCAGGGCTTTGTTCAGTCAGGACCTCTGAGAAGCACAGAGAATGCCTCCCAGATGTTTCCACTGACTCCCATTTCCTTCTGGTTGAAGGTTTCCCAGGAAGCTGATGCTTACTGCAGTGAGTTAGAACTATGCCCCAGAGTGACAGCTGAGATCAGAGGTGGCCAGAAGGATGGGCTGGGAGCACCAGATGCATCTGATACAATTAGTTTCAGGTTTTTGTTTTAATTTTTTCAGGCTATAACATTTCATAAGTGCTTCTGTGTATGCCTTTTGTGTGAGCCTTATTTTATATAACTCTAGGCTTGAACAGCCTGTTAAAGTTCCTTAAAAACTTTTCAACTACTGATTTTACATTTATTGATGATCATACCTATATCCATCGTTTCTTTCAGGGTTGCAAGATGGTGATTTTTCCCTATTCTTTCTGTATTTACTAGTTGGAATTATTTTTAAAGAAAAACATGGATTTTTTAAATTAACTGTTTAGTTGCCTTAAAATGTAGTTTATATCAGTGGTTCCCAACCTTTTTGGCACCGGGGACTGGTTTTATGGAAGTCAGTTTTTCCACTGCATGGGCCGGTGTGTGTGGAGAGGCGGGAGAGGCGGAGCTCGGGCCATGATGTGCTTGCTCGGCCCTGTTTCCCTAACAGGCCATGGACCTTATTGGGCCCTGGCCGGGGGTTGAGGACCACAGGTTTACATGGAAAAGGCAGGATGAGAAATTCTCAAAATAGAAACCTGGGTCCTTTTAGTCCTATTCTCCTAAAATCTTTTGTAAAGAAGTGTTCAAGTCTGTGAGTAATGGTGTCAAATTAAATTGCAAGCTAATTAGCTAACTTATTTCACTAACTAGGGAGACCACCTTACGCCACTTCACCTGAAACTTTGTAGTCTTAGCACTGAAAGTCCTTCATCCAGGAAACCGCTTCAACTCCCAAGCTACGGAACGATTGGTAACCATAGCTAAGAGAAATCTTTTTACTTACAAGATGCTTATATCCAATGTTCAGTTTTACAGTTGAGAAATATAATTGCAAGTTCCTTCCCATCATTTTTTCCCTTTCATTCCCCTTTGTGACCAACCATACGTGTTTATAAGGGACTGTGAAGGAAAGGCTATGTTCTATATTCAAAGAACAGAGAAAGTGAGGTCACCAGGCCACATGGGAATCAAAACATTTTTGTTGGCTTCACTAACACCTGTTTTAAGTTAATCTGAAAATGAAGGTTGAAAGTAATGATTTCTGCATAATTGCTTTTGTATTTGTATTAGTTTTATCTTGCCAGGAAAAGGTAATCTTTTGAAAATTTTCTTTTAGCTTGGAAACTGAGTTGGCTGCATTGTTGAAGATATACACCACTCAGTTCTCCCACTTTGGGCATCCTAGAATCTATGACCCTGCAAAAATCTTTAAACTATATTTTGGTAAATATTTCATTCTATAATATTTTCATGTAATCAAGTAGTCCCAAGTGGCGAGACTCAATTATTCTTGTATAATGGAGTTTTCATTTCACCCTCTGAATACCTATTTAGGGAATCAAAGTTCCCTTCCATGATCTCAAACGACATCTTATTTAGTTACCGTTTTCATGTATGCTTTTGTCCTACTCTGATATGGTGTTACCAGACAGATGTATCAACTGTGTCCATTGAAATTAGCCCAACACTGGGATTTTATTCCCTTCAGATCAAGCACATTCACAGATGGGATGAAGAGACTGATTCGGCTGCTTCCCAGAATCCCTACCTCATTGGCAAGGACTTTCAACTGTGGCTGTGACTAGGACAATTTTAGCAAAAGCCATGTGGGAAACATGCAGGAAATTGTTAGTGTCCAACATACAGACGATAAGAATATGAGGTGCAATCTAAAAAGGAAGATAATTAACAGCCACATGGGTAACTTCAGTTCATATTTTACAAATAGCTTTGGGAATATTGGCTTATGGAAATGGAGTCTATCTAAGACATGAGGGATATTTTTGAACCTCAGCCAACAAGTTATGTCAATTACCTGTCCAAGAGAGTAAAGAGCCATTGTTGTTTTAGCTAGAGTCGTTGCATTTACTTGGACTTCTTTTTTGATGGTAGAAGTATACATAATGCCTTTTAGAAATACCAGAGTTGTTGCAAATTTGGACTAAGTATAGATTCTTAAGGCATGGGGAGTCACGGGCAAACACATACACCTCTTCGAACTTGGGTTTCCTCATCTTTAAATGGGTAATGATGATGACTACTGAGTCTTCTTATCAGGACCAAATGAGATAATGCAGAAAAAAGTGATTTTGTAATAAAATAACAAATAAATTAAATGTTAGTTATAATCCATAGAGCTAATATTTTCCAGGATTTGAGAGGGACTTTCTATTTGTTGATGTATATCTCATAAAAAAGTCAAAATTTTTAAAATGTTTGGTACATAGTAGACATTCATAAATATATTCTTTCTTAAGGTATTAGATCAGACATCTTCATGTATATTTCTTTCTAGGAAGAAAGTTATCAAGATTTGTCTCATATTTTCTTTGTCTTCACTTCAACTCTGACTGGGATTTTTAAATGCTTTATCTATAGATATTTTCTTCCTTTGTACTGATCTATTTGAGGAGAGAAAACAGAACCTTGTTTATTCCCAACAATATAAATTTTACTGCATAAAATATATCCTAGTTACTCTCTTTACTGTTTTAAACATTTTTCCAGGGAAAAAATTTTATTCTGGATTAAACTCATTGTCTAAATGGATTGATTTTCATCCTGAAGTCACCAAAATAACATTTTGATGCCACTTTCAAAATATAAATTTTGATGTGGTTTTGAAAGGTGAAACAGGCTAAAAATAAATGAAAGAACATGACAATCACTTTACCACCCAAGATACAGACACCAGAACTCCACTTTTTCTTTTCTAATTTAAATAATTGTGAAAGATGTCCCCAATATATTTTTGTCAGGTTTTATTATGTGCAGATGACAATTATCAGATTATTTTGGAATGGCCATTTAGGACCTCCTGCTATATCTCTTTAAATTTGCTGTAAGTGCTTCCAATCATATTTACTTTCTTTAATTTTACAGGATCAGAGGGACACAGACCACTCTCTATTGTGGCAAAGAGAAAACCCAGGAAAGGGGCAGTGTTTTTCCCCTCACAGGTGATGGAGTTTGTATAAAGAATGCAGCGGATAATGGCAGGCTTGTCCTCTGAACAGATGGTGATGGTCTTGTTGCTAGGATAAGGCCTCAAGAATTTAGTTTTTAATTCCACATTATTTGCCTCAGTGCCATGAATATCCCTAGGTTTCCTGAGGCAAAAATACAGAAAAAAAAAAACCCCACAGAAAAAGTGACACAGACAGAGCGAAAGAGCAAGAGATGAGGCAACAGAGCAGAGACTGGAGCCAGGTCAAGAGAGGCTTTGGGGAAAATGCCTGCTCAGCTGTCTGCAATCACCTGGGTTTAAAGCAGGCAGGAAGGAAGATTGGTTTGGCAGGAGAACTGGGCCTTTGATGCCTTTGATACCACAGAGAAAAATACCCATTTCTTCCCATTAGAAGTCTGTTTACTTTCCTAATTAAGATAAACATGTTTCTGAAGGAGTTAGCTCTTACAGTATGACATTTATAAAAACAACTATACACACACACACACACACACAACATACACACACAAGGATGTTTGCCAAGAATTTGGGCTGATGGTGATCATATGAAGCATTTCATAGGAATATTTTAACATAGTTGCCTTATTTAAAAGTGAGCAACTTTCATTCCCTCCAGTCAATTAAATATCTAATTTCAACTCTAGGAGATAATAACTAAAGTATTTTTTTTTAAATAAATGAAGGAGCAGTTAGAAAATTGTTAAACACATAGCCCTGAAGCATGAAAATATATTCATCTAACAGCTTTATTCTTTTATCGTTAATTTACTTTAGAGGATTTCCACTGGTGTAATTTTCGATAAAATGCCCTTATTGTGAAGTCTCCTTTATTGAATGTAAGAGTGAGGTCTGTGATTGTAGTGGAAAGAACTTGGAGATTCTGAACACTCAGTGGTGAGTAAGGAGGGGACTCTGTGTCAGAGTGGGATTTCCTGCCAGAATTTTCAGACCACCTGCCAGAATTAGTTAATTCAGTCAAACCATCAATTACGTCCCATCCCACCACCAACACACACACACACACACACACACATGGTAACTGACTTTAATCGCTTGTCTCAGGATTATCTGGATGCAACTTTAATAATTCAATAATTGACAATCTGATTTTTAGGAATAATGTGATGTCTTTGTATGCACGTCTTACACTTAAGCTGTCTCACTGCGAAATGCTCATGTGTGTTGATTCCTTATACTTTGATTCGGACTAAGATCAGCTACCTGCTGGTGCTGAGAAATCTATCCTTCACTCACATTGTCGTTAGTAATACAAAGTGGAGGGCTGCCACTGAAGCCTGTGTTATTTAGGCTAGGAGTATAAATCACATGCTTTTACTGTGTTTCAAAAGCTGTCAATCACATTCAGGTTTTATATTAGTTGGTGTGGAGGGAAGTGATGCCATAGGTTTCTCCCTTCCATATCACCTCTAACCTTTGCGTTTATGACTTTGCAATTCTTCCTCTCCTGACAAACCGCCCAGTGTTTTAGGGACCCTTCTTGCAAAATGACCCAACATTCGCCTTTTTAAAATCCCTACCCTGGTAGAAATTACCTGTTTGCTATTATATTCCCTCTGGGCCTTTAAGTAAACTATTTGTATGGTCTGATTGATTTAATTCAAGGTAAGGTGTTAATGACTTATTAATGGCTACTTAGATAATATGTTTGCTTTCTGGTAAAGATTTTTAATGATGTGAAAAAATAATGACTAGTGATTAGAATTTTAAATGCTACAGGAGAAATGATTATATGAACATGGGGAATGAAACAGATATTTTTAGTAGGGGTTCTCTCCAGTATTGCTCAATGCATGTCTACTAAATTGCTAGTAAATATCTGACCAGCCCTGTTTTAGGGAATTTTTGCCATATTCAACTGTGTGTGTGTCTAGAGAAGTGACAGACACCATAATCTGTCTCTTTATTTCTACTAAGACATGCTATAAAAATGTGTCCTCCAAAAAAGTAGACTTCATTTAAATAACCAATTGTTTGGGAGATGCTCAATTACTAAACTATTTATTTTGCCAAATTTATTTTTAAAAAATTATTTCTAAACTTAATTTGCATGGAAATGCAATTATGTTTTATCTTAAATTAATTTATTTCAAGCTTTGTAGTACAATCATTGGATCTTCACAGGATGCATGTTCTTACACATTGTGTATTCATCAAAAAAATGCATGAACGAGTTTTACCCTAATTGTACAAGTTACATGTTATTTTGATATATTCCTACACTTTTCATTGTTTCCAATTTTAATAAATAGAGAAGCAAAGACATTGATATATAATTTTATAAAGAGACATCTCAAATATTTTCAAATAAAATCCTGTACTTAGCTGTCCTTTAAATTCAAATGGTTTGTATTTTAGGATGTTTCACTCTGAAACTATCTCACATTATGTTTGTTATTTCCAATATTCTCCAGTGTGTGTGTATAACTGTATATGCTTTGTATTTGGACAGCCAGATTAAAAAAAAAAAAAAGACCATCATATTTCAGACTTCCCAGATCACCAGAAAGCTGAATTTAACAACTGTGGAGCCCTGTTGAGTGTGGTCTTAAATCTCCCCCACCCCTTTTAAATATAGAGAGTTCATGCTGGCAGCAGACTTTAAAATGCTGATTTATGACTGCTCCCACTTAACACTTTCATGATTTGAATGACCATTCAGTCAGCTTTGCAACCAAAAAGGAAAAGTGAAAGGTCATGGCTGGAGTTGCGGAAATCATATTGGGTTTTGTGGGACCAGTTACTTTTGATTGAGGCATTTTCATTGGCCGAGCTCATCCATGAGCATTAGGTGAAGGATTTGTAAAGAGATCTGCGGGGAAGAGGAAAAATCTAAGGCTGGAGAAGATAATCACGTGCTTCTTCTTTTTTTTTTTTTAACCCTGCGTTCTCCACATGAACCCCTTTTATTTCTTGGCTTTAATGTAGTGTATATATTTTCTGACAAACCACAAAAACTATGTGATATGGAGAGAAATGCCGTTGTGTTATTGGATGATTTCCTATGAGAGCACCTCAGGGGGTCTGGGCATTTACAAAGAAGTTCATTAATTGTACTGTCTTGCTTGGTGGGTAAGTCATACAGAAAGGAGCAAACTGTGAAAACTGTGCCTGCTATTTTTTGTTGAGGACGTTATCAATCTGTTTAAGTAAACTTTGGCATTACCCAGAAGATTGTTCTCTGCTTATTATATTGCTTACACAGTGTTCAAATTGTGTGACTGTTCTGTCTTAAATGAACTTCACTGCATGTAGATTTTGCAGGGATCTCCAAACAGTGGGTAGTTTCATTACGTACCACAGCTATGGATATTTTACATGCAGCCAAATGCTTTAAAGACAAAACTTTTTAAAGCATTATTTAATCATAGATCATTATGGTTTAATGAAAGGAGTATAAGTGCAAATGTGAACTGTATAGAGAAAAAGTGAGAGTGTTACTTGGTGTTGTATAATTTCATATCTGAGTGTGATGATCACCCTGGTGCTTTTTTTCTCGGCCGTTCCTAAAGAGTTTAACATTCTACCCTGTAGTGAGTAGACTTGATATTCGCTGAATAAAATGAATAACTGATCCATATGATGGATAGTAAATGATTACATCTGATTATAGATCAACTCTGTTCCAAGCACACACACACAAAATAGAGGGAGTAGATTTAGGAAAGTTGTTTGGGGAGAGTTTAAGATTAGAATAAAAGCAGGAAGTCCAATTAAGAAACTTAGCATTTTATTCCATATCAAAAAATTCTTCTGATTCCTGGGAGGTGGACTAGCTGAAGAGAAAGGATGACAGAGATAGGAGAAAGAAACATGTTGCCTTTAGAGTCTGCAATTCATTGGCTTAGATAGGATTTGAGAGTAATTTACACCTAAGCAAAACTTTTGAGATTCTGAATAAGCAGGCTGGATTTGTGAGTATTTTAAGCTACTCCTTGAAGTTGTGAAAAGGAAGGAATAGTTCTTCCCCGAGTGCTTAAGCAAACTGACAATTGCTTTGGTACGTAGAGAATCTGACTCAATACAACACAGATAACATACTCATGGTGATATGTTATCTGAACTATACGTTCCCTGATATTTTCAGTGCTGTTTTTGAGGGTTGCAGAGATTGATTTAGCTTCTATCTTGTATTGATTTTATCTTATTCTTAGAAAAGGAGATGATCATATATTACTGAATACATATGTTAGTATATTCTGCATGTAAAAATGTTAAGATTACTTTTAATGCTTTAAGAGGGTGGATTATTTTTATTTTAGCACTTGCAGATTATTCTTTGTGACATTCTCTTTCTATTGAGTTTCAACAAATTATTTGCTCTTTACCCTGAGTCAGGGTTATGATATATGTACCTTCTAGAAGAATACGTTTAAGATTCTAAAAGTTTTAATCCATGATGATGCAAGGGCTGGTTTACTCAAACAAGAGCCAGGCTTATTCAGTGACCTTTCTCTAAGTCTTAGAATTTGACTATGAAGATTATGATACTTGGTAACTCATTTGAACAATACCCAAGGGGGCTTTTTAAGTGTGGTACTTTTTTTTTTTTTTTTTTTTTGCAGAGAGCAAAGGTGGACAAATGTGAGAGGAAAATAGCATTTAGCACACAGTTATTTCTCAGGCACTGTCCTAAGTACTTTTAAATGCTTTTTCTTTTTTAAAAAATTTAATCCTTACGGGAGCTATCCAAAATAGCTATCACGATCCTGATTTATCTCATAAGAAAATAGATTCAGAGAGATTAAATAACCTGTCCAAGCTCACAAATGGCAGGGACATGTCTGTCTTTTCTCCCTCTCACTGCTCTTCTCCTCAGAGCCTAGCAGGTGCTGGCACCGCACTAGTGCTCATTAAGCATATGTTTCAGTTGACATTGAACCCGGTTCCAAAGCCTGTGCTTTCCTCACTATTGTTATGGCCGCCATAGTAGGAAATGGACTATATGCAATTATTGAATTGTATTAGTTTTGATTGTACATTATTTAGAGTTTGCTCTCTATGTTTGTACACTTCAGTTAACCGGTATGGTTTTGGTGATAGCTACAAGAAACAGTCCTCATCTGAAAATTGGTGAAAGCTTTGGCTAATAATTATCTCTGTGGCTCATATCCAAGCCCCATTCCATGTGTTCAAAATAAACTGCCATCCAAATGTAGGCTACCCCTCAACACCATAGGATCAAGAGAATCTGGTCAGCATACCAGAAAATTATTTTGGCTGGCTGCTTTGACATACATTCTCCATTTTCTGCCCAGGTCACCGCTACCCGACATAGATCAATATGAGTGTCAGCTCTTATTTCTTTATAGGAAGAAAGCAGGCTACCCAGCTATTCTCCATATTCTGGGATCTCTTGTGTACACAAAGTTTCTTCATTTTTTCTTCTTCACTAGCCTCTAGGTTTCTTGCGGACAGGGACCACACCTGAATTGTTTATTAATAATTAGCAGCATCTAATGTAGCACCCACTCTGTAGTACTGTTCTGGATGAGTAAATAAATGCCTTACTCACTGGCTACTGTTTACTGATGGAAAATTCTGGACATGCCCCGTTACTTCTCCTAAACTTACCAATTATATGTTACCTCTCTTCTCATGTGTGTGTTTGCTTTTGCTGCCATAACAAAATACCACAACTGGGAGGCTTACACAATAGAAGTCCAGGATCAAGGGGTTGGTAGGTTTGGTTTCTTCTGAGGCCTCTCTCCTTGGCTTGCAGGTAGCTGCCTTCTTGCTGGGTGTTCACATGGTCATCCCTTGTTCTCTGTGTCGCCTGCATGTCCTAATATTAGTCCTCTTCTTAAAAGGACTTCTAATACTAGTCATATTAGATTAGGGTCTACCCATATGACCTCATTTTACCTTAATTACCCCTTTAAAGGCCTTATCTCCAAATACAGTTACATGCTGAGGTATGAGGGTTGGAGCATCAACGTATGAATTTGGAGTCAGGGGCAGGGAACACCCTTTAGCCCATAACACCATAGTGGGGAGCAGAGGGAACCTAAAATTTAATTTCCTCCATTAATTTTACCTTCTAGGGAGCAGAGTGGAAATTTCATCTCTGTGTGAAAATATAAAAATTGAGGAAGCAATATGTCTTTCCCCAAACCTTATGTGTGAAATGCAAGGACTGCAGGAAATGAATCTCCCTTTTAACATTAGCATGTTCTATAAATGCCCTTCTCAACCTGTAACTTCTATCTAAAAAAAGCTTTTAACCTAATAATGCTTTGTGCCTGTGAATACCCACAAGAATCTCTAAGTTTATGATGAAGAATTTTCATAGACTTTCCTACTTTTAAATAAGACAAAAATATATTCTAGATTGTTTGTTGCCTGAATATCTTGCACTTCACTCATAAAGTAGTATTTCTCTTTTTTGATTTTTGTATTAGCTTGTGCAAGAGTACTAACCTACTAATTTGATCACTGGCCCAGTCCTGTTATATTATCAAGGACTAAATTTCAGCTGGGTTTATTTATTTTAACTGTTCACCTCATCTAATTAAAATAGATATTAGTATCTTAAAGTATATTGTTTCCATATAAAAAATTTAAAATATTGGGCATTAACTTATAGTGGTTGGGCAGCAGAAAGCAAAGAAACAAATATTGACAAATGGAAAGATATTGGAGATCTACATTATGCAGTGATAAACACTGGGTAAAACTATTGTCTATAACAACCTGAAAGGCAGATGTACTAGGAAAAGTTATCAGAAAGAGCCAGAATATTTCTGTATTGCTCTTTGCTGCAGTTGGCCAGTATTAAAAGAATGAGATGATTTCAGGAAAGAACAGGCTGATTGGTAAATATACATTGATTCTGGAATATACTATTGCTTTTGTACTCCAAAGAGCAAGCAAAAGGGCTGGACGGAAAAAAAAAAAAAATCAAAACAACTTTGAGTGTCAAAGTCCCAATAACATTTTATAATGAAAGGAACTGACTTGACATTACAGCAAAGATAAGATTAAGGGGTTTGGGAGTTCTACTTCTGGCATGGCAGAATGAGGAGTTCTGCACACCTCCTTCCCATTTAAACTGGCAAAAATTTTAAACGTAAAAGTAAGGTCTCCGAAAATAAGCCCTATGGACATATGGAAAATGAACAAATATTTATTCAAAAAATGTACTAAAATTAGGTAAAAAATGGGAAAGTCTATGGTATTTGAATCAAAACCTGGACCTTCTCTTCTCCTCTCAGCTCAGGTAGATAGAAATTCCACTCCAAAATGTTATAACCAAGAATACAAGGCTCCCTTTCCTTCCCAGCTCCTAGTTGGTGGTCTATCTTCCTGGGAGGAACAGGATATCAGTATTTCTCATCCTGTCCCAGTTGCCTATTGTTGAAGCTAAATTCTGAGAAAGTGTGGCTAAGAGAGTTATATTATGCCCAGCTCCCGCTCACAGGGTAGTGCTCCATTTAGGGTGTGGCCCTGCTGAGAACACTGGGACCCTGGGTGCCCTTGCCCTGGCTCACAAAATGGCAGGTTCCACACTGAGAGAGGCAAGCCAAAAAGACCTGGAGCTGATCCCCTTCCCTGTCTCTGCAGGCAACTGGGTTCTAAGCTCCTGAAGTGGGGTTGTCACCCAGAGAAAAGTGTATCATTGTCCTTGCCACCCCCAGCCATGGCTCAGAGGTTTTTCTGGGGCTGGGAGGTGGAGAGGGGAGGAGAAGCAGGCCATAGAACATATATCTCCAAACTTCCCACCACGTAACTGACTTTGTTTGCAATAGAGTGTGAAGAAGTTCAAGGCTAAGGGCACTCTCAAAAGAAGAAGCAGTTGTGGTTAAAGAAGCTTAATAGATTCCTTGGTGATGTAGGCTAACCTGTAGGCTGGCTAGTTTGCAGAAGAGAAGTGGGGGAGGAGACAGCTAGGAAGGGCCCTCCTGGAGTCAGCACAAATCTCAAACACTTTCCTAGGAACCATCCCTTTGAAGAAGAAGACTGACTTTGATCAGGTTAATCTGTGACGCAATTTATACCCCAGGGCATTGGTGAAAATGATAGAGCAATCATCCAGCAATTATGGAATTTAACATCTGGGTATGTTCAGGGAAAAGATACTCAAATGTAGCCTTGCCAAAACCACTGACATCCCCGGGCATCCCAAGGTGTATAGGAGGCTGCACTCCCTGAAGAGCAACAATACAGGCTGCACACTGTAGGGGTGAGGGTGGGGAATAGACTTTACTAAAATAATATAGACAGTCACTAAATAAGTAAATAAATAAATAACAATAACTAGACCCAGGGCGAGGGGAGCAGTACATAGAATTGCTGCAATATATTACCTAAAATGTATAGTTTCTGACAAAAAATAATTAGGCATGCAAAGAAACAAGGAAATCTAGCCAAAACACCAAAAAAAAAAAAAAAAAAAAAAAAGCAGGTGAAAGAAACTGTGAGAACAATAAGATGCTGGATATAATAGACAAAGATTTAAAAATAGCCATCATAAATATGTTTAAAAAATTACAAAAACTGTAATTTAAAAAGTAAAGGATGGTATGATGACAATGATAGCAATGAATTCAGAATATCAATAAAGAGATAAAAATTATTTAAAAAGAAACAAATTGAAATTCTGGAGTTGGAAAATGCAATAACTGACATTAAAAACAATTACTAGAGGGGCACAATATAGACTTGAGCTGGAGAAGAAAGAATTTGCAAACTTTAAGATAGATTGATAGAGATTATGTAATCCAAATAACAGAAAAATTTTGAAGAAAAGTAAGCAGTGTCTCAGAGAAATGTGGGACACTGTTAGCACACCAACATACACCAGTGGGAGTACAAGAAGGAGAGGAGAGGGAAGAAGAGAGAGACAGAGAAAGAGAGAGATGGGAAGAAAAGTAGAAAAATATTCTAAGAAATAGTGGCTAGAACCTTCCAAGATTTATTGGCAAATATTAACCTATGCATCCAGGAAGTTCCAAGAACTTCAATTAAGATAAACACAAAGAAACCTAAAAGTAGATGTATCATAGTAAAAATACTGAAAGGCAAAGACAAGGAAAACATCTTGAAAGCCTCAAGAAAAAAATCTCATAATTTACAGAGAACCCCAATATGATTTACAGCAGACTTCTCATTAGGAAAAATGGAACCCAGAAAGCAGTGGAAAAACATCCTCTAAGAGCTAAAGAAAAAAAAAACAAAAAAACCCCAAAAAAACCACAAAAAAACCCAGAATCCTATGTCTAGAAAAGCTATCTTTTAAAATAAAGAATTTCCAAATAAACAAAATTCAGGAGTATTTGTTGCTAGGAGAATTGCCTTATAAGAATTATTGAAGAAATTTCTTCCAGCTGAAAGTAACTGACCCCAGACAGTAGTTCAAATCCAAACAAAATAAAGTAAAAATTAGTACTGATAAAGGTAATTATGTAATTACAATAGCACAAATACACATTTTTTCTGATTTATAATATTCTCCATACTATACTGATTTAAAAAGCAATTATATAAAGCAGCATGTGAATAATGTATTGCTAGGCCCATAACATATAGAAATGTAATATATTTGCCAATAACTCTATAAGGATGTGGGTGAGAGCAAAGTTATGTTGGGTTAAGGAAATGACTCCAGATGGTAATTGAATCCACAAGAACAAATGAGAATCAGAAATGATAAATGAGAAGGTTAACATAACAAAAGCAATAAATATATACTCACTCTTCTTTCTCCTCTTAACTTCTTTAAAGCACATAACATTACATAAAATACAAATTATTGTAGAGTTTGTAACATTTATAGATTATTATATAACAATAATTCTCTAAAAAGAGGGGGAAGGGAATATAACTATATTGAAGTAACATTTCTATATTTCACTGGAATTATGCTGTTTCTTATAAGTTAAGAAATATATAGTAAGCCCTAGGACAACCATTAGAGAAATAACTCAAAAAATATAATAAAAAATTATTAAATTAAAAGCTACACAAAAATATTCACTTAGGACAAAAGAAAACAGTAAAGGAGAAATAGAGTTACAAAAATGGCAGACAGATAAAAAAGCTAAATGATAGACATAAATCAAACTATTATATCATAAGACATTAATTATTAATAGAATAAACAATACAATCAAAAAGCAGAGCTTGTCAGACTAGATTTTAAAAAAACGAAGATACGACTATTTGCTGCTATGGGAGACACACTTTAGATTCAAAGATACAAATATATTGACACCTCCCAACTCATTCTATGAGGCCATTTATTTACTCTGATACCAAAGCTAGACAAAGACAGCACAAGCAAACAACTACAGACCAATGTATCTTATAAATACGGATGCAAAAATTTCCAACAAAATACTAGCAAACTAAATTTAGCAACATGAAAAAGAATTGTACCATGACCAAGAGAGACATCCCAGGAACATAAGATTGGTTTCACATCTGAAAATCAATTAACATAATGCACCATATAAATAGAATAAAAAACAAAAGAAAAAAGCCACAAATGATCATCTCAATAGATTTAGAAAAAGCACCTGACAATTTCAACACTTTTTCATGGTAAAAAACACTCAACATCCTAGAAATAGAATGGAACTTCCTCCACCTGATGAAGGATATCTATAAAAACTCACAGCTAACATCATGCTTAATGATGAAAGTCTAGACGCTTCCCTTCTAAGATCAGGAACTAGACAAGGATGCCCAATCTCCCCATTTCTATTCAACAGGCTCTCCCCAGAGCAATTAGTCAACAAATAAAAGGTGTCTAAATTGTAAAGAAAGAAATAAAACTGTATCTATTTACAGATTACATAATCTCCTCTATAGAAAATCTTAAGGAATTCACTAGAACACTATTAGAACTAAGAAATGGGTTCAACAAGGTCGTGAAAACACAAAATCAATACTTAAAAATCAATTTTATTTCTATACACCTGCCATAAATAGTACAAAATAAAATTAAGAAAGCAATTTCATTTAGAGTAGCATCAAAAAGAACAAAATATTTTAAAATAAACTTAAAGGAAGCACACAAAAAAAGTCCAGAAATAAAACCATGTTTCTAAGGTTGACTGATTTTTGACAAGGATGTTAAAACTATTCAAAGGGGAAAGAATAGTTCTTTCAACAAATGGTGCTGGAACAACTGGATAACCCTATGCAAAACAATGAAATTAGACATTTATTTCACATTTTCTCCAAAAATTAACTCAAAATTGATCCAATGTCTACATGTAAGTGCTAAAACTATAGAACTCTTAGAAGACAGCATAAAGATAAATGATCATGACCTCAGATTTGGTAATGGATTTTTAAATATGACACCAAAAGCATGAGCAACAGCAAAAATAATCGATAAATTGGACTTAATCAAAATTAACTTTCAAGAAAATGAAAAGACAAACCATAGAAATAGGAAAAAACAGAAATCACATATCTGATAAGGGATTTGTATCTAGAGCATATAAAGAACTCTTACAACTCAATAATAAAAAGACCCAGTTGACAAATGGTCAAAAAAGCTGAATAGACATTTCTCTCAAGAAGATATACAAATAGCCAATAATCATATAAAAAGTGTATAACATTATTAGTCATCAGGGAAATGCAAATCAAAACTTCAATGAGACACCACTTCACATTCACTAGGATGGCCATAATCAAAAAGTCAGACAATAACATCTGTTGATGAGGCTGTTCAGAAACTGGAATCTCAGATGCTGCTGATGGGAATGTAAATTAGTGCAGCCACTATAGGACATGCTCTGGTGATTCTTCAAACATTTAAACACAGAGTTAGCATATATCCCAATATCCCAATAATTTCACATCTAGATATGTATCCAAGAGAAACGAAAACATGTCCACAGAAAAAATTATATATGAATGTTCATAGTAGCATTATTCATAATTGCCGAAAGGTAGAAATAATTCAGATACTCATTGAATGATGAATGGCTGAACAAAATGTGGTATATCTGCAGAACGGAATATTATTGAGTCATAAAAAGAATGAATGAAATGCTGACACATGCATGCTTCAACATGAATGAGCCTTGGGAACATTATGCTAGTGAAAGAAGCCAGTCACAAAAGACCATGTATATTGTATAATTCCATTTTTATGAAATGTCCAGAATCTATAGAGACAGAAAGTAATAGACTGCATAGAGTTGAGAGTGTGGAGATGTAGGTACATACTAGCTAAAGGACACGGGATTTCCATGTGATGTGCTAAAAATGTTCTAAAATTGACTGTAGTGATGGTTGCAAATATTTGTAAAGCTACTAAAAAACATTGAATTGTATACTTTAAATGAATGAATTGTATGTTATGGAAATTATACCTCAATAAAGTTGATATAAAAAATGAAGTGAGTTGTTTTTCCATCTAAGCCTGTTGTTTAAGATTACCCAAAGTAACTGCCATTAGGTTAAGAGAAAAACATGAACTCTAAGAAAGCAAAATGAGATAATAAACACACAAACAAAAAATTAAACAAATGAATAAAAGAGGTCAACGTCTTAAATTTCAACAAAGAATTTTGGAGATGATTGCTGACTCACAGAATTGAGTGGAAAAAATAGATTAATAAGCTAAGATTTTAAGAGAAGCACATTGCCAACAAACCAATAATTCCAGTTTTGAAAAACTTTGTGATTAAAAAACTACCCTCTGTGTCCCAAACTTGCATTAGTGAAAAATGGATGGTGTTGGTTTTGACCTCTGTAAGTGGTCAATGAAAGTGTGCTCACTGAAAAATGTGCCCTCTTCAGATATAGCCTTGGAGGGTAATAGACAAGGAAAAATATCCCAGAAGGTGGAGTCAGGGTCACGGAGAACAACGGATAGAGGAGCTGCTTCTAGAGAGTCGAATCAGGGACTTGGAACTTCCCCTACTCTCATGTACTTGGCCTTCACCCAGCAAGGTTTCATCACTGTAATGGATCTGTGATTGCTGTGTGTGCTGTGTGTCTACCATTTTTCTCTTTTCTCAGTTGGAGTCTTTATTGGAGTTATCTTGTTTTTGCTTTACCATTGATGTAGACATATATAGGAGGGAGGGAAAGAACTTGTCTTTTTAGTTCACAGGTCATGGGATCACAAGAAGCCACCTCGAGCTTGAATAGAGAGAAATATAATAACTCAGTGATCCACAGACTTTGAGCTGGATGCAGTAAGTGGATTGTGTCTTTTCAGGGTATTCTTGAATGTGCTCTATGTGTGGGAAAAGGGTGAACAGGACAGTGGGAACCAGAGGGCAGACAGTGGCAGAGATTATTAGCTTTTGAAAAAAAAAATCTAGTCTTTTTACAGCTACTTTTCCCAGCCTCTTTTACATCTAATTGTGGTCGTGTGACAAGATCCAACCAAAAGAATGTGAGTAGTAGAGATGTACGTCACATCCAGGCCTGGTCCATTAAAAAATACTTCTCTATTCTTTTCTCTCTTATCTGCTGGCTGGGAAGGAGATAATCTCCATGGTGACCTTGGAAGCCATGAGTTGAACATGGCAGATCCTCCATCAGCCTTGGTCCTCCAGTGACTACATGGAGGAGGGCCCATCAACATGTTTATACACTCACTACCATTATCTAAATAACAAAATTTCTCTTGACTTTGCACCATTACACATTTTCTGTCTAGAATTTTTTTAAAGCAATTAGCCTTCTCTAACTAATATAACTCTCATCATCGAATGCCTTCCCTGAACCTGCTGAGTTTAATAAATTGTTCTCACTGGGTATTCCCTTTTTTTTTTCCCACTGATTCATGCACACTCTAGGTGGTGGTTTCGATGACTACACAGATGACTTACATTCTATTCAAGGTGGCTTTTCCTCCTCTTGAGTTTTATATCATTCTCCTTGTAGTTGATCTTATTGGTAGTTTCATCTCTGTAATTTTAAGTTGTATGCCTTGTATATATGTAATGTGGTTTTAAATAAAATGGGAAACATAAGGAAGTTGCTCCCTGGAAAAATAAAACAGAGTGAATGTAGACTGGGCAAATACGTGGTATGGCTGTCGCACTTGTATTGCACACTCCATACACTTGGAAGTTGAGATTAAATAAAAACATTAAGTTAGGGATGCAACAGTTTTTGGTTGTGAAGGGATAAAATGTATTTGGATCTGGAGAAGTCAGTCTGGACTTTCAGACCTTCTTATAAGCTAATACGGACCACCATGCAGTAAATTTGATAACTGCAGAATCATTTGTTACTAAGACCCAACAGTTTGGATTGACCATGACTGTGTATCCTTTGCATGGCTTTAATTTCATCCTTGTATCATCTTGGTAGTATACTGTAACATTTCTCTCATCCTTTTCAACTTGCAATGTTGAAAAAATTTCTAGAAAGTAGCATATTAAAAAAAAAACCCGGAGTGTTACTCATTTAAATAATTTATTTTTCAATCAGGGACATCAGTTTGATGATTAATACACTGCATTCATTTTCTCCTTTTAAGAAACCTGGAACAAACAGGCTTGCACGGTGTATATATAATTCATTTAGGTGTTGAAGTCTGAGCCTACATTTGTAAGAGAAAATTTCAAACGAGCCATAATTAATATGTCACTTTAGGAGGAGCAGTGGGATGAGGGGGTGGACGTAAATGGATCTACCTGATGTTTTTGCAGTGTATGTGTGGAAACGAGAAATTAAAGTTAATGCACAAAGAAAGGACCAGCTTTGCAAGCTTATTTCTTTGAGTTCATGCCAAAGTAAATAGGTATATCTGTGGGTATCTCCTTCTGGAGGTGTGGAGAGCATAGGTTAAGTGTGATGGACTGCAGCACATTTCAGGAGAGGGAATTTGAAAAGTGTATTAATCTAGAGAGTCAGCCTTGTTTTTCTCGCCTGCACTTCCATTTACTGGGTGAGATGTAAAAAGCTATTCAGCCATTCGAGCTCATAGTTTCTCTCTTGAATAAAGAGAACCAACAGCAGTCCGTTTTCTAGCTCATGTATTAATAAGTGATGTATTGAAGGTAGAAGTGCTATACAAACATATATCACACTATATGCTTATATCTGTCTTCCATGAGATTTTGACTCCATCATCAGTGGCATAGGAGTTTGGTATTTCAATCTAGGTAAAAAGACTTTCTGGCAGTCCTTTCAGACTGATCTTCAAGTATTTCCCATGAAATTTCATGAATTCAGTTCTTTTCCACATACATAGGGTCAAGAAGCCCTTCCATTCTATCACTGTGATGAAACTCGTTTGGGCCTCTCCAGATAGAAAGCACCACTTCTCTTTTTCACTCTGGTGGATTTCTGGACCATCACTTAAGGACTGTGAGGGAAGAGTCTTCTTTCCTAGGCTCGGCTCTGTAGGATTGCTCCAGTGATTTTGTCCCCATCCAAAGCTATTACTGAACCATTGGCCCAGTGAATCATCCAAAAAGAAAAAAAAGGCACACATCATTTCAGGGGTACTATTTGGTTACTGTTTGGCAAATGACACATCTTCTAGCTAATCTCAGAATCTCATTGACATATCTTTACACATAATGGTAGAGCTTTGAGGTGAAAGAGATTGGCACTGAGAATAGGAGGCTGACTACCCTTGGCGATCAAATCTTCATGGAGGGTTGTGCCTAGAGTTGAGGTGCCCCTTTTAAGAGGTACCTGGAAGACCAGTGGGCCTAGGGGTGAGCAGAAGAAAAGATAGTGAGAGAACTTGATGACTGTTCTTTGAGGGACTGCTATTGAAAGTGAGGATGTTTAGTCTGGAAATGAGATGCTTTATAGGAGCCATGGTATCTCAATTATAGTGTATTGTTCCAGAGAAGAAAAACAACGCAGAACCAGTGGATATACATTACAGAAGTAGAATTTGGTTGAATATAGTGGAAGGAAACTTTCTAATATTTGTTGCTGTTAATTGATGGTAGTGAGGTCCGTATCACTGAAATTATTCTAGTGGATGCAAGTAGTTTATTTATTAAATATGTTCGAGAACTTTGAGAAAGAAGTTACATCACTTGAATTTCAAAGTATGGGGTTGGGTTAAGAGTGCACTCAGGAATCAGCAGGATTGAAATTTCCTTCCAGATTCCATCATTTACTAGATGGATGTCTTTGGTATTTAATATTTTGAAGCTTAATTTTATCATCTATAAAATACAAATTATCACAGTATTTACCTGATAGGGTTACTGTGAGTGTTGTCTAAGATAACGCATTTAAAGTGTGTAATATAGTTCTGGAATACAAGAAGTGATCAATAAGTGAATAGCATCTATTTATTATTATTGATATTATTATTGCTGCTATGTGACTTTCAACCTAAAGAACTGTGTATGATGATACTCTTAAAACACTGCAACAGATTTGTTTTTGTGGAAGAATATCTTAATATAGCCAATACTTTGATTTTTTTCTGTAGCTAGAATTGTGCTTATTAATAAATCATTAAAATTTACATCCTATTTATAGGATTGCTGGTAATTTATGCTGCATTCCGTGTTTGTGTAGAAAGTCCATTTAACCCTCCCTTAGCAAAGAGGACATTCACAAAGTAAGTGCTAGTGATGAGCAAAAAGGAAACTACGTGGGAAAAAAATCAAATTACTTTTCTTCCTTTTTATAATCTATCAGTCAGTTGAGGGTAGATTGAGACTTTACCCAACACTCCAATCTTTTCTCTGCTATTGTAGGAAAGTCTATTTTATGACAATGACGTGTTAGGAATTAATTATGTTGTCAGCTACTTGTTCAACGTTAATAAATCATGGAGAATTTGAAGTGAACACAGGTTTTTGTTGTCATTAGGGTTGTTGAAGGTTTAACATCCCACCTTGTCAAAAATTAGAACAAGTAGCTAGAGAATTTGGACAAAAAAATTATCTAGGGAAAATTCACATTAATAGCCTTAAGTGTCTAATTAATTGAATGCCATTTTTTTTGCATTTGCATAAACAGGTTTAATTTTATAGGAGTTTGCAATCTGTAATATAGGATTTGCAATTTCTCTGAGCTCCTTGAAAACTGTTTCTATGTTCTGCTCTCCTCTCCTTTCATAAATTTTGGTGTTAGAAAACTGTTAGCCATAAAAAGGCATTTATAGTTCAATATAATCTTCCTTCTTTTTCTTTTATTTTCTTTAAAAATGCAGTTTTAAAGTAATAAAGTCCTTCCTTCTGTAAATCTTCAATCTTTTTTTCCTAAGGGAAGATTAATTTGTAAATATGCTAATGGATTTGTATAATATTAAACTTTCCCAAGAAAAATTATATTACTTCATGTGAATGAACACATCTATCTTATTCAATTTATAAACTAATGGCTAAAAAGCCCCAAACTGTTTCCTACTATGTGTCTTATAACTAAGATGACTGCAGGCACAGCCACAGACTAGGCATTTCACAGCAAATTTATTGGCTGAAATTTTTTTTTTCTTTCCCTTTATTGAGTTTTCCTCATTTAGCTGTATTTGGATTCTAGCTAATAAAATGCAATTTCTCTTACAGAAAGGTGAAAAAGTAAACATGCCGCTCAAAATAGAAGCAATTTCTAAACAGGAAGTACACTGAGAAGAACAAATGCTTAGTTTAAAAGTGCTGTCAGGAGCAGGGATGCCGTGATGGAGATGTTCCCACAGCTAAGTTTCATTAGAACAGTAGGGTGACTTCCTAGGTTAGGCAGTGAGCAGAGGACTTGGTGGCTCAGTTAGGTAGATATTCAGATATTACGTATGAGGAACTTAACCCCTTCTCATTTTGGTTGTTTCTGTATACTTGTTTTCACCAGCTAGATCATGCCTCTGCATAAATTACTTTCTGGAGTCAGCCAAAAATACCTCGGTGTCCTGCTGGTATCCTGAGATGACTTTAAGAATGATTGTGAACTATTGTCCCTGGGTGATACCCGGAAATCTGAGGTGAAATTCACATTAATTGGGCATCTCCCTCTGAGGGACTCAAGGACAGCTGGTCATGGGAGAAATAAGCAGCAGGATAAGGGGCTCTAAAATGAGAATTAACACTAACAGTTCCACCAACAGACCTAGAAATGAACTTGGAGTTCTGATAGTTTTTTCCAATGATTGCTCTGTTTTCATAAAGCCTCTCTACTAGTAACTTGAAAGAATTCTTATTCATGGGAAGATTACCATGAAGGGCGATTATGACAGTCATCTCAGTTCCTAATATTTTCCAGAAGAGTATACTGGGAGGATACTGTGCCATATGAAGAGAAACAGGGTCTAGCTAGCAGTCCCCACAAAGGTAAGAGAATAGCTATGGAAAATAATTTATAATAATGTGGTGTTTCAACTTATTTTGTTCTTAAAAACTGGGCCTTTACTTCCTATACTTCTGTTGACCCTCATGACATGATTTAGGGAAAGTGATTTAAATTCTTTTTGTGCGGGTTTTGTTAAATGGGACTAGCTGACTACTTCAATGCATGCCCGTGCTATGGATTGACTTTGCCAGGTTATTTGGATTGCTTGTGATAGAAATGCAATTTAAACTGGTTTAAACTGGGTGGTGGGTGGAAAGGAAGAATATATTGGCTTGAAAAGTCTCAGGAATACAGCAAGATTCAAACATTGCCGTATCCTGGTGCTCACATGATGCCACTGGGGACTGGTTTGCTTTCGTCTCTCAGATCTGCTTTCCTTTGTTTGATTTTGTTGTTGGCCAACTTTTACCTGTAGCCACCAGCCACATTGAGTTTCTCTTTCGTGACGGTCCTAGCAAATTCTAGGGCTGTAATCATCCATCTTGGATCAAGGACCCACTCTGAAGTTAGCACGTGAGGGTCAGTCCCACGTAACACACACAGATGAAGAGTGGGAGAATGGTCTTTCTTTAGGGCAGGGTAGGGTGCTGATTCTAGAAGCAGGAGGAATGTGCGATGTGCAGGCAAAAAGAGAATGTCTCCAACACCATTATGCATTGAAGAGGCATGGCATAAGAAAAGAGACCCAAGTGGAAAACCACCCACAGGGGCATTTTGCTATCACTTAAAGAGTACTCAGGCCATTCTTTGTTGGAGCCATGCCATTCAAAGTGATATGGTTGATTGAAATGCTGTCTAGGTGTATCTAGTTGTAGTTGGGAAATAAAGCATATCCTTGGCTTAGGAGCAGTTTTGTAATGTTATCTATGTTTTGTTTCTTCCAACTAGAATATAATTTCTCCAAAAGCAGGCACTGTATCATAGTCTTTTATTGCACTTCCCTAAGAACATAGAACAGCTCTGGACACAAAGCAAACACTATATACTTTCGATGGATTCATTTCAGTTGTTTGTAATGCTTATCACACTGAGGGATTTCTCAGCGATTTTTCTCAAAACCCATCCTCACTGAGAGCTACATTTGTTTCTCATCTTTCCATATTATTTGAGGAGTCTGAATATGTCCTTTTAACGTGCCTCCAGGTTTCTGTGCTTTCTCTCACACCACCAACGCTCTGTCTGGCAGAAGCTGGGACCACGGCTGCTGTCTTTCTTCCCATACTGAGGGCTGTGCTGTGCAAAGTACTGCTTCATGCTGCTTTCCTGATCCGCTTTGCATAACTGCCTGGAAGAAAGTACTTTTATGGATCATCTAAAAGAGGGAAATACATTGAACATTATTTTGCTTTAGCGTATTTCATGGGTTAAATCCATTAAAAATACTAATACAGTGAAATTTTATGTAGAGCAAGTATTTCTTAAATCTTAGCAATGGTCAACTAGTTGTAGAATGTATTTGATACATTGCAATTAGAAAACGACCAAATCATTAAAACAGTATCCTAAAAATATAGGATTGTAGTGGTCTATAAGAGTTCTTGATTCAGTTTATGGAAGGAACCTTAGAAATAATATAGTCCAGGGGTAGAAAATAGATTTATCTTGTGTGCCAAATTGGATCAGTTAATGATGGGTGCCTGGAGAGCTGTGTTACGAAAAAATTTATGGCTAAGTCCAGACTTAGTCGGAAAAAGTGCCGGGAGATATTTTTTTAAATGTTTACCATGGTTAAAGAAGGGGAGAGTAGCACCATATGTACTACCTATTTGCCTACTCTGCACAGCCTCCCATTTTACAAAATTAGATAAATTTGTCCAAGATCGTATTCCTAGTTAGTAGCAGAGCCCAGTCTTTTTAGTTCTGTTTCTCAATATTTTCTCAAAGGCTCTTTCCAAATGTGCTAACTGAGATAGGCCTGCCCAAGCAGTCAGAATGGAGTCTAACCTCTGTAAAGATTAACTAAACGTGACATTTAATTAAATTATTCTTTTATTGCCCAAAAAATCACCAAATATTTATTGACCATGTACTATGTGCAAAGTAGACATGGTGCTTGGCACAGTTGGTAAGCATGACATCTCAATTTGTTCCTCAGTTGTTGATTATTTTTTTCCTTCTCTTTTGATAACTTTGGTAGAGTTGATAATTTTTGTACCAGAAGAAAGGAGCTGGCTTGTGTCATGATTCATCTCTGCCATAATGTTTTGCTTTCATTCACCACCAATCTGGTTCTTTGAACTCTAAAGTCTACTGCTTAGAGATAGATAAAGGAGAAACACACAAGCACTTCACTAATATCCTGTGTATATTATCCACTTTCCTTAAAAAGTACTGCCTTTGGATTCTGTGAAAGGTCTCATGAAAATGGAATTATATTCAGGGGAATCAGCAGCACATTATGGACCTGGTTTTTAATAACAGGTGTCTAACGTGTGCATGCGACATGCAAAATATGCTGATGCAAATGGATGATTGCATGTGCAAAAATATGCAGATTAATGTGCAAACAGATGTTCAAATAATTTCCCATTATTGCATGCCATTACCCTTTTTGAATGCATAACTGCATATTTTGTATACAGATATGTTTATATTATTTGTATATCATGTGTGCAATTTATACACATCTTTTCAAGTATTGGTCTCCGTCATGTCTCTAATTGGGAAGCCTTAACTTTCCAATGCATTTTCCATTCCCTGAGAGAGTTCTCTGCGGAAAGAGGAAAATACCGTGACTACCATTAGAAAGCTCAATATCACCAGAAGATAAATGCTAATTTTTATCTGTCTCTCTTTGTTAGAAATGTGGTCCTTTCCTATCAATACAGCTTTTGATGTCAGTGTAATAAAATGTAAAATCTGTGCAGATTCTCAAACTGTCAAAACAACAGTATGCACTTAACGAAACTTATCTAGCTCTTGGTGTTTAATTTTTTTGTTTTGTTGGTTTTTCTTACATCTCCATTCCTGCAAAGTTATCGGGGCTCACAGATAACCCCATGAAATATATCTTTGATTTTGAGGTACAAGAAACCTTTGCTTATGATGAACTCTTTTAGGGATTTTTTTTTCTCCTGGACAATTTCAGATATCAGATCAACAAACAGAAAATAAAATAAAGTTAGAATTTCATTTTTATACCAAGCATTTTAGATGATTTGCTCCAAATTGCTGTATTTCATTACTAAATTGGTTTAGTCTTTTCACATATATCACTGAAAAACTAAAATTGCAAAAGCTTGATATCTTTCTTTGATAGTTGTTCCTAACATGACAATTTAATGTACTCCAAAGTAGACATTTCCAAAATATTTTACCATATCACCTTTTTCCTTAAGCTGAGTTTTGGCATCATTTGATTCAAAATCTTCATATATTACTTCATTAATATGGCATTTTATTCAATCATCATTATTTTCAAATTATCTCCCAAAGAAACATTGAAATATATATTGTCCCCCCCCCACTCTGCTAGAATCAAGAGGTATCTAACAGAATTTAAATACCAAATAGTTCCTGAGGGGGTGAGAAGGGAGGGGAGAAGAAGACACAGAAGACACTTATAGAGAATTACTGCTCTGTTTTATAAAGAAAAAATTATATATGAATCATCTATTTTTATCCAACTGGTGGGCAACTATTAAAATTCAAAGTCTCATATATTGTTGCCATTAAAAAACAGTGCATTGGGGGGGGCTTTAGTGTGGTTGTTACTTCTTTCAATGTAGTTTAAACATAAAGCAAATGTTGGAAACTCATATTTAAGATATAGTATCTCATTTGTAATCTCTGAAGAAGTTGTACATGTTCTCAAGTGCTGAAACCTGAAGCGAAGCGAAGATAAGAGTTAAATGTTTGCTCGTTTTTGAGGTGCCTCCCCTCCAATGCCACTTATTATTATGAGTTCCGAGGCATTAAATCTAAAGTCCCATCAACTCACATCTTACAGCCCTGCCTGTCTGTGGACAGGACCCTGTCTGTCTGTTTCCTCTATTGCACTATTTTGTTTGTACTACTGTAATCATTTTGCTGGCCCAGATCTGTGTGGGTGTGCTGGCAGCTTTACAACAAAGTTACATGGGAACAGAGTTAAGGTTGAATATTTATTAGAAGAAGCCATCTGGCGTCAGGCTGTCTGTACAGGGGGGCTCGTTCCTTTGGTAGGCTCTCCTCTTTCTCCCGAGCTCTTCCTCCCTTTCTCTTTCCTGCCCTCCCTCCCCCTGTTCCTCATTTCACAGTTCTGAAAAAGTTGAATATGCCTTTCTAACCCATTAATTTTGTCCTTTGCATTTATGCTCTTAAAAAAAAAATCATCAGATCACTCTGTTTCTTTTAAAATTGTTGCCTTTTCCTGGAGGCAGCTCGTTGTTTATTCCCACAATGGCAGTGCCCACGGAGGGTCACCAGTAGAAGACAGTGGCTTCGCATGAGGGCTTACAAGCTGCCCTAAATGTCCATTTTATGTTTCTGCTTTTTCTTTATTTCTTTCTTTCTTTTCACCTCCCGTGGGCAAACTAACATAAAAGCATCTCACTTTGGAGCCAGGTGAACGTCCACATAAGCCATCAGCTGCATTCCTGGAGGGTAAGTGGTTCCCTCAGCTTTCTGCCATTTTGCTCCACTTCAACTATGGTAACTTGCTCACTAAATCATCTTCGAGTTGTTTAGTTTCTTCACTTGCGATTTTGGTGTGAGTCAGTTGTTTGTTTTCCTCTTCTGTGAATGTTCTTCTTTTCTTTCCTTTTTTGTTGTTGTAGCTACAAATCTCTCTGCTTTTGTGTGTCCTCCCGCTGCACACATGGATGGCCTCTGCTGAGAGCCTCCCTCCGGTTCGTGCAGTTTGTGCTGGAGCTGCAAGTGTGCTTCACAAGATGTCATTAGCACCAGCCTGACTGAACGAGACCCATTTTGAAATACGCACAGTATGTACCCCACGGAGCCGGGGGAAGGAGGCCCATGAGCCAATGATCACCATCACACTTGAAAATCCATTCAGACGTGGCAACAAGCATTTTGTGCATGCAAAGGGGGCCTGTCATTCCTGCTTTGCTTCTTGTGGGATGACAGCCAAGTTCTGGGTTAGCCTCAGTTACGTCCCCACAAGTTAACATCTCCCCCCTTACTCTGCAATGTGGGAAAATGCTCAGAGAGAGATTCCATGGTGAGATTGCACTATGGAAAAGATTTCTGTAAGGTCTGATAAATCTGAAGTGATGCATTTCTCCTGATATTAGAAGGGTGGCGATTTGTTTACTCAGTTCCCTATTTATCCAGAGTATAGGAGTTATCACAGGCATCAGATGGGAGAAATTAAAAGATCAGTGCAGCATTGAAAACTTCCAGTACAGATGGGCTATTAGGAATCTGAAGAGTTCAACAAGCCTGAATCAAAGTCAGTTTAATAACAACGGTCTCTGATCCATTGTAGGTTTTTTTTTTTTCTGAACATAATTTTTTATCATTTTCTCAAGTGGGCTACGGACTAACCAGTCACTTTAGTAGAGAGCCCTTATTTCAGGCAGCTTCAAATGCCTCATCATTTCTGAATGAGTTTCAGCTCCAGGAGATTTCAGCACTGGAAGAATTGCAATAAGCTATGAAACTTTATCCCTTCTCAAGACTCTTCCATGTCACTGGGGAGCTCTGGCTTCCACGGGTAATGGTAATCGCTCCCCTCACTCAGAGAAGGAAGGTACCACCTCAGGGGTCACGTGACAATACCAGAGAGGTTAAATCAACTTCCAGCTGAGGTTTTACAGATACATTTGGGATCTTGGAATGATATTACCATATTATTGTGCTTTTACTCTTGTTTCTTTTGGCTCAGGGCTGAGGGAACGGTCTTGTTCCAGAGAAGCCAGAGAAGGCTTCACCTGATCTGAGCAAGACTGGGTTCCAGTGTCACCCCGTTTTGGTTTAACAGATAAGCAATGTCTCCGACAGAAATGTTGTTGGTATTCTGAGACTGGTATTTATCTTTAATTTTCGAAAGACTTAGTCAGGAAAAGAATCCAACACAGTATCTCAGGGGAGATAAGCATGGGATAAGAGTAATAGCTATTAAAATAAGAGAGGCGTTCAGGGAAATGAATGGTCATTTGATGCTTTTTTTCTCTCTTTCAAAAAATCTGCCAAATAAAAGAGTTACCTGATTCATATTCCCCTGGTATATCTAGTTGTGCCTATTTTTAAGAACTTATGTATCCACCTATGTTTTCCTGCAAAGACTTAATTGGATAAAGAAATAGCTTTAACCCTACTGGTCACCCTAATCATCAAGATTTAATTATGGGTTATTCACTAGCAAATTATAAGGAAAAAATAACATCAATTTTTCATTATATATATCTCCTAAAAACAAAGCAAAGGTATAATACCTGGGGAAATTACTTTGGATATAGTAGGTTACCCTGACTTTCTTAAAGAATGGATTATCTGTTATTAAAGGATGAATATGATGATTCCTGTTCTGAAGTATTTAACAATCTTACACAGGATTCCAAAAAGTCTGATTACTAATGGAAATACCTAAATACAACAATGACCACATCATGTTAGTTTATTGCCTATAAATTTATTGATTTATTTCTCAATATTTGAGTATTGGATATATGCAAGGAACTGTGTTGTATACACTAATTTGTTATGTTTTCCCTCAAGGACTTCCAGTATACTTTGGGAGAAAGATATTTCCACTCATTATAACAAATAGAATTGACTAATCACCATAAAAGTGATGAAAACAAGGAGCCAGTGCGGATGGCCAGGGAAGGCTGCACTGTGATGGTGATAATTATTCCGGGCCTTTAGAAAGGTTTTATCAGTTTCAGAAAGTTCAACCCATACATAGAAAATGGTCCATCTTTAGAGGAGCATAGAATATCTGTCCAGTAGTAGTGAAAAAAGAATGCCAGGACTGCATTCAAGAGGATCTCAAACACCAGAGTAAAGAACATTCACTTAATTTGAGGGACAGCTGGTAGCCATTTGAACAGATAGTGATAAAATCATAGTGGTGGTATATGAAGATTCACCTGGCCACATTTTGGGCATCTGGAATGTGGAAGAAGTTAGACCACAGTTTTACTCCTATGGAAGCAAATTAAATGGCACAAGGTAAGGGCAATTATATCTGAGTTGGAAAGAATGAGATAGAAAATAAAAAGCTATAAGTAGAAAGATCGACAGACCTTGGACAACCAAGTGGATGAGGAAGAAGAAGACAAAGTTTGCAGTCTAAAAATTTGAGCTTGGCATGCATAAAAATTGTGGGAAAAAATAAATAGAAATGGGAAACTCATAGAAAGAAAGATATTTTAAGGGTTAAGTGGATATTTTGATTTTGGATGTGTTGAGTTTGAGATGTGTGGACAACATCCAGGTGGCAATCTCTGGCATGCAGCTGAAAAAAAGGGGGGTTATGGTTCAAGGGAGAATCAGCATGAAAACTGGAGATTCATGAGTTATATGCAGAGATGTAATCATTGAATATGTGAAAGTGAATGACATTTTCAAGGAAAAGAGTTTAGAAAGCCAAAAGAGAAGGCGTCTCAAGATCTTAAATAGTATATTAAGAAAATCATTTATTTAAAGAGTGGGAGGAGAAAGTAGAACCAATGAAGTAAATATTGATTAGAAAACTATCAAAAGACAACCAAACAATGCAGACAGAGTAAGGAGTATAATGAGGTTTGGGAAAATTGAACCTGCATGGATTTATCAGTGATCTGACACAGAGCCCCTTAATTGGAGCGAAAAGTATTGGCATGAAAGGCCATTTTGGAAAGGACGCATGGATAATGACAAAGTAAGAAAAGAAAGGTTGACAGCTTTTTTTTCCAAGAAATTTGGCAGTAACAGGTGGGGAAAATATAGGCTACCTCAAAGGAACAGGAGAAAGTCATTTTTAAATTGGAGAGACCTGAGCTCATTTGTGAGCGGAGGCAAGATTGAAAATCCAGGAGAGAAGAGATAATGATAGAGTCCGAAAACTGTCTGTGAGGCTTTTGCATATATTCAGGGGAATATCTTTCCTTATTATAGCACAGCATCATCTTTTGATAATAGAAGTAATACATTTCTCATTAAAAGAGATACAGAAAAGTATAAAAACGAAAATAAAAACAACCTGTAATTTTCCATCCAGTGACAACCTGTCTTAATCTTTGGGGGTTGTGTGTGTGTGTTTGTGTGCATGTGTATCACAAAATTGTGCTTACACTATATGAAATATTCAGCCCTGTTAATTATGCTCAGGTTATTATGTTTAGGTTCTTAATATTCTTTATGGAACATTTAATTTTGCATGCATAATGTACAAACTATTATATGGCGATATCAACATTTATTTAATCATTCTTAGTTTTGGGTTTTTAGGTCTGTCTGAATTTTTTGTTATTAAGCTACGATATGTATCTTTTTACATGTATATTTTTCTCTCTATTGCTTATTTCTTTATGATTATAATTGCTAGAAGTAATTTCTAGAATAAAAAAAGCAAAACATTTAAAACACCTTTCATATCAACTTTCCAATTACCCAAAATGGTTCCTTACAAAGAGTAAATGCTCATGATATATTTGTCGAATGGATAGATCAATGAACAAATAAAAACATATACTAACTCACCTTCCAAACAGCAGTGCATTAGGTTAACTGAACCCTAATAAACATGGAATATTACGTTACTCTAGTTCTTTCTAATTTGACAGGTAGAAAGAGTATCTTACAATTCCTTTTCTTTTGTAATTAATAAGGCTGTACATTGTTTTTCATGTTCTTATTGGCACTTTGTACTCCTTTTGTGACTAGATTGTTTTCATAATTATATTTTCAGGTTTTACTTACTAATTTGCATGAGGGATTTACATATTAGGACCAAAATAAATCTGTCTAAAATATTTTCATAGCCTATTGGTCGGCTTTTATTTGTGTTATGTGATAGGAAATACTTGATGTGAGAATTTTCTTGTAGTGTTTTATGGTCAGTTCAATTTATTGCCGCAGTCCCCAACCCCTGGCTGGTGGCCGGTACTGGTCCACGGCCATAGGAACCAACCCCCCATCGCCGCTTCCTACACTCCCCAACCCCGGCTGTGGAAAAATTGTCTTCCACGAAACTTAAGAAACAGGGTGGTTGTGGGGTGGGGAGCGCACAGCAGGAGGTGAGCCACGTGCTAGCCAGCAAAGTTTCATCTGTATCACAGAAGCTCCCCATCCCTTGCATCACCGCCTGAGCGCCCCACCCCCATACAATCCCTCCCCCGTGCCCTATGCATCCGTGGGAAAATTGTCTTTCATGAAACTTGTCCCTGCCAAAAAAGTTAGGGACTGCTGATTTATAGGATAAATATATAATTTAGTTTTAAAAGTTCCAAATAATAAATTAATCAGTAAATAACATTTTACTACTGATAGATTAGATCACCTTTCTTGCCTTCTGTACTTTTGTGCATGAATTATGATTTGCTCCTGAGCTATTGTTTGTATTCCATTTTCTGTCTGCTGATTTGGGGGATAGTTACATGCCATTTTAGTTCTTGTGCTTCTATGATGCCTTTAAGTTTTCCAACACATGCCCGTGTTTTTCAAATTTCCAGTTCTATTCTCACCTATATACCCTTTCAGGTGCATTTTGGAATCTTTTAAAATACACAACAAATCTCACTGGGATTTTATTCTGAATTTAGGATATCTTGATTATTATAATATTCAGGAAAGGGGACCTGTCTTTTGATTTACTGTAAACTCTTATATCCTTTGGCAAACCTTGATTTTTTTCTTTATATATGTCTCATATTTTTCATGTCAAATTTTTTCCTATATATTTTATATTATAGATTTTGTAGTGGTTATGAATAAAATCTTTTTAACCTCTGAATGGTCATTACATAATATAGAAACATTAGATTTTTTAAATGCAATTGCACTTAGGCTCTCAACTTAGCTCTTTTGTTAATTAAAATTCTAAATTTACTGATTTTATGGATTTTCCAGTTATATAATCATAAAATCTGCATATAGGGCTAAATATTACTCTTCATTTATAATAGTTATACAACTTATTTCTACTCCGTGTTGTATATTGTATTATTTAAACTTTCAGGAGGGGTGTGTGTATGTGTGTATATATATGTGTGTGTGTGTGTATATATATATGTATATATATTATAAAATGACTATCCAGAAAGTATCCAGCCATTGTTAATATAACAAGAGCATAGTTCATGGCTGGATACTTTCCAGACAGTCCTCGTATATACACATATACTTTTATGTGTGCGTGTGTGTGTATCTCCTTGAGGACCACATTTTTCAACTCTATACCCCTGGAACCTGCCATTGTGCTAGCCAGAAAGATTATTATTTACTAAGCACAGTGTTAAATGCTTAATCTCCTATTTCTCATTTTATGTTTAAACTGGTACATGAAGAAGATATTGCTTATTTTACAGCAGAGCTACAAAACTATAGATCAGGTATTAGAATCCACCTCTGGCTTCAAACTACATATATTACATATATGCCCAGAAAGTATTTATTGACTGACAAAGCAAGCGACTCATTGACTGAATGAATAAAAGATGTCAGATCAAATAGGATAAAAAGCATGAGAGAATTAAATTTTGAAAAACATTTTATATATTTTTCCCTAAAAACGTAAGGATGAAGGCCAGAGACAAATGGTAATGCAGTGGTAGTTTTGAAATGGAGTGAATGGAATTTAAGAACGTATATCACATGACATTATTCTTCTTAGTAAAGAGAGAAATGAAGTCAGAATAAGGAGAATGAAGTAATTTAAAGACCGGTTGAAGACTGGAGCCAGGGGCGATGGTTTGGAACAGTCCCCTTACCGAGGGACTGTTATTATTAACAGCAGTACAGAAGAGCTTTCTGAGCAGTTGTGAGGGTCCAGGTGAAGTTGTAGAGCCTTGCTCAGTCTTGGGATCATTGGTCGTGCTCTCTCCTTGAGCCAGAAATTACATGTGGACCAAAGAGCTAAGCAAAGATTCAAAGATATTAAAAGTGAGAAATAACATGAAATATGGAGTGCCCTATGTTATATACATCCCTTATTTTAGCAACTTATATGTTTCCATTTTAAGTGCTGGATATTTAATTTATTTATTTAAGAAAAGAGTAGAAAAATCTACCGAATATCCTCTAAATAGTATAAAGCAACATATACTTCTGGATATTTAATAAATATTTTTATAACATATATTTCATTGTTTACCTTTTTCAGAGAAAAATAGCATACAATTTCTCCTTAGAGTCAAAATGATATCCCGATCATTGGCTAGTTACCTTTCAGGATTATTACTTATCTTGTTTGTCAGTCATTGCTTAGTATGTCTGTCGGTGATAATATTTAGGTTAGATTATAGTCCAGGAACATGGAAAACATTTTAAAATTAAGTAGTGGTATAAAATTTTACTGGTATCGATTTAATATTTTTATAGCAGTGATAGTCTAAAAGGCCTCTTATCTCAGTCATTAGTGTAAATGTATATCTAACTTTTTATTTAGTCTTCTCATTCTCTTTCTCTCTCCTCCTCTCTCTCTCTGTTTCTCAATTTCAGTCTTCTTGTTAGGGCAGGCTATTATGTTCTGCAAACAACTGGAAGGATAATAGCTACCTCAAATTCAGAAAAGTCAGAGCAGAATGACTTAGGTTTCATGGAGCAGCACCACACAAGCCATGGATAGAACAGAAGCCGCATGCCCAAAGACACAATGTGGCAGGATAAAGATTTAGAGGTTGGGTGATAGGAACACGGAGAATGTTCTGATATTTCTGAGTGAACAGCATAGTATCTGCTTAAAAAACTGAGACTGTGTTAATTCAATGAATTAGCCACTTATCCAATTTTCTTCCTCCATGTATGTCTAGGTAAGACGATTCTGAAATTGTCAGCATGATGACTACCCAGTGGTCAACTGGGAGGGCTACCATGAAACTGCAGTTAAACTTTATCAATTGACTCTTTCTTGTTTCTGGAGGTTGAAATGTGTCAATCAGAGAGTGTAACCAGGGGTTCCTATGCATGTGTGGTGGTATTATTTTTAGTCCTCAATTCAAAACAGAGACTGTAATTTTCTTCTCAGTTTCATTCAAATGTTGCACATATATTCACTTCTAATGCCTGTACAAATTATACAAACTATCCATATTTTAATTTTTTTCATGTTAACTAGCATTGTTTTTTACCATAGTACTTTATAAAACATTCACCAATACTGCCAAAAAAGGCATGTTGAAGATACCTTGCACACAGAGGGATTTAAGTTGATTCCTCAACTACTCAGAAAAAAGAATCCCAGCTGTTTAAATCAGGCAGAATCAGACCTAATTTACGAATTAGTGCATTATTTAAACCTAACCATTTTTGGTGCTTTTTACTTGGTCAAACAAAATATTTTTGTTTTTCTTCTAAGCACTAATTTCTTCAGGCTGTTGTTAGTTCACCAAGAAGGCAAACAACGTGCTTTAGTAGGGATTTCAGTAAAGAATTAGCAGATACTTTAATGTCTAGTAATGAAAAAGCTCAAGTATTTTATAATGATATTATATATAATTAAGATCATTTGAAAAAAAAACCTAAATAGTACTTCTATAATGATGCATTTAAAAATTTAAAATGGGCTTAAGCATTAAGAATTGGGAACTAATTTGATATTTATATCACATTCTGTAGGAATTACATTTAAATTCATTTTTCACAAAATATTATGGCTGTACTTTAATAAAATATGGACACCTTGCTGTTTTAGGTTTATGCTCAGAAATTATGAACTTTTCCTATTTTCTCTGAGGCTATGTTACTGCCACTTGGAAACATTATAAATTATCAATTCTTTGGAAGTAATAATTTAAGAAAAAAGTCTTATAAAGTTATAATTAGTTAAGGTAAAAATGTGTTACCTTTGCTTTTAAACAATATTAAATGGATTTAAAATGTTGATATTAAATGCTGAATTCTGCAACACTTATGCATTGAGAGTACCTTGATTTTACCCTGCTGATGATTTTCCATATCTTTTAAAATGTGTTGTTACATTTTACTAATTGAATAATTTTATTACTCCAATGAGAGAAAAATACCTCCTTTAATCAATGTCAAGATAACATAGGTTTTTGTCTTCTATCGTATAAAGCAGAAGATAAAAGAGGGTGGAGGATTTCTTTGACCTTGAATTTGAAAATAAACAGGGCAACACCTGATAAAAGACAAAATCTTGGTGGTTCAAAATATACCTTACAAATGACACCATGACTTTTGTGGACTTTAGTATTTGCATATGATGTATGCTCTGGTTGGGCTTTGCAGCCTGCTTTTACTTTTGGCTTTTACACTCCACAGAACTTCTGAAAAATCAGTAGGGACAGTGCTGATTAATTTATAATGTTGTTTTGTGTTTCTAAACAAGGTACTTCAGTAATTAAGTGAAATATTTATGATGAATATAAAACAATGCAAATTTATTTGTTTGCCTGAAAGCTAACTTGTTATTTATTTAGATTGATCTTTTGAAAGATTCTTTAAATTGAGTCATAGCATGAGGACACATGATATTTAAAACAGAGATGGGGATAATACCATGGATTGATGTGTTAGAATATCTTATGCTACATTATAAGTCAGACAAAGGGTAATCATAAAAACTTTGACCAAATTGATAAAGAAGTTCTTAGTTTCCCTTGAGGAAGAATATAAACTATAGTGAGAGTGGATCAATAATGCACTGTGAAAGGAAAATGTATAACTCAAATATACTCTGTACTACTCAGCCAGTCTCCTGATTTAAAATCGTGTGTGTGTGTGTAGGTGTGCGTGTGATGATAGAAGCATAGAAGAGTCATAGTCCTGTGTGCCATTTTATAGTAAACAGTATAATCATTTTCCTTTATATAATACATATTTACTCTGGACTTATCTCAATCTATGTTAATTGAAAAGGCTGCTCTACTTTTAATGCCAGCAGCCAAACTACACTTATTCTCCCAGAGACTAATAAGTTTATCACATAGCCTGTGCAAATAAAATATCTTCATATTCATAGGTAGGGGATTGTTCCTTTGGAACAAGGCCACATTTTTCTCATCTTTCAAGTAATAATTACTGTCAATGAACAATTGCAAACTTTATAAATTTAGTTAACACCACTCTCCTGATCTTTTTCATGATAATGATCATCAAAGTTATGGTGGAAATACTTAAAAAAAATATCCAAAACAAAACAATAAAAACTTTGATGTAAAACTGAAAGAAGAAAAGACTTTGCAGTTAATGGCTTGCCAGCTTTCAAGGAAAACTCTTCTGAAGCTGCTATGTAGGAAATGTACTAGCTATGCTAACTATGTTATTTTTTGTTGTGAGATTGTTATACAGTTATTCATATTAAGCTAAATAATCTTGGAGAGATAGTCTTGGAGACTTCATGTGTTGGCAAAGAATAACAAAGTATTAAAGATTATATGTTCATGAGTAATAATTACAGATAATATTTATTACATTTATGATGTGTAAAGCACTAATCCTTACCATAATCCTATAGAGGTAAGTACTTTTATTTTGCCAATGGGAAAATTGGGGCAAAGAAAAGTGAAGTACATTGGTCTGTAAGAGGTTGGTCCTGGAAAAAAAAAAAAAAGAAAAATGAAGTACAATTCCCAAGTTCAAATCACTTGTAAATGAAGAACCCAGATTAGAATCCAAGTAATCTGATCCTAAAGCTTTATTATTTGTCCCAAGACATCATTTAAAAAAAAAGTCCATGTTTCACATCTGTATCAAAACAAAGTAAGGAGTAAATGTTAATCTAGGCCCTCCCTGCCCAATATGGTAACCTCTGGCCACATGAGGCTGTTTAAGATTAAATTTGAATTAATTAAAATGAAATAAAGTTAAAAATTTATTTCCTTAATCACACTAGCCATATTTTAAGTTCTTAATAGCCACATGTAGCGAATGACTACTCTTTTTGATAATGCAGATAAGGAACATTTCTATCAATGCAGAAATTTCTATTGGAGGCACTAGCTTAAGCTAAGGACTTTGAAATTATCTTAAAATGTATTAATATGTTGTCTTTGGTGAGATGTAAAAAGAGTTCACGCTACTCATCATTAAGATTGATTGTTGAATAATGTATAACATATCTGTTGAAACTTTTTGCTTGTTAAAAAATAAAATAATCCCAGTCATTAATTTATTCCTATTAAAATTATTTTTTAAAGTCATTGTGAGAAATCTGATCCTGTTCAAACATGAAGAATATCAAGATAGTGTTATTCTCCCATCTGGTCAAAGGTTGAATTGACTGTTTTCTACTGTATGATATAAAGTTGTCTATGGTAGCCAGTTTCCCATATGGCCCCAATAACCCCCACTCCTGGTATTCATACCTTTGTGTATTCCCCTCTCACACAGTACCAACATTAATCTGACTAACAGAATACTATAGAAGCGATGATATCTGACTTTTGAGAGTAAGTTATAAAAGACATTGGAGTTTCTGTCTTGATCTCGCTCAATCTGTTTTCTCTCTTAATTCACTGACTATAGGGGAAGTAATTTTCTAGGTCAGGAATAGCCTTAGAGAGAGGCCCACATAACACTTAACTGAGGCCTCCAGCTAAGAGCCAGGGAGAAACTCAAGGCTCTATTAACAGCCATGGGGATCTACTTGGAGGCAGATCCTTCAGGCCTCATTGCATCTTCTGATGACTGCAGTGTTGCCTACAGTCTTCATGAGAGACCGAGTCAGAACCACCAGTTAAGTTGCTCCCATAATTCAGATCCTCAGAAATTATGTGAGATAATAAATTCTTGTGGTTGAAAGTTTCTGAGTTTTGGGGTAATTTGTTATACAGAAATAGATATCTAATATAATTCTCAAGTAGCAGTTATGATAGAAATTCATAAATAGTTATTATTTGTCAAATACATTATTGATAAATTTGCAGAGAACACAATAATGGAAAAAACCAGCCTGTGCCATCAAGGTACTCACCAATGACTATACTACAAATAAATAAGGTAAGTGAAGGACAAAGCTTTTTGAGTATTTCCAATATGTGTGTGGAAGAGGTGATTACATCTAGACTAGTGGATAAAGAAAGCTTCCTTATGTGGATGGTAGCTAAGTCTTAAAGTTTAGGTAAGATTTTTACAGGTGGTGTAAGTGCATAAGATGCAAGCATTCCTCTTCTTGGGGACAGTGCTTAAAAATGTATGAGGCTGAGAAATTATGAGTGTGTGGTCCATATGGATGAATAAAAAGGAAAAAGGCTCAAAGAAGATGACAAGAAGGCAGACCAAAGAGCACCACCAGCCAGAGCATCTCTGTAAGAAGGAGAAATTTTAGATGAAAGAGAAAAAACAGACAGACAAACATAGATTGGATGAGGGTCTGAAGGAAGGGTACCTGAACCTACAGGAGACTCATGGGAAGAGGTTGTAGAGCAGAACTGGAAGGAGAAAGGCATCAGTGGGGATTAAGCCCTGAGAGGCTCAGAGACCAGTGAGAAGGGTAGGTGGATTGGCTAACATCCCTCTCCTTTGTATCTCATACTGTTGGTGGGCTCCCGAGCTGTTAGAGAGACCTTTGTTGAAGCGAGCCCAGAGACTGCTGCCATAAGTGAGCAGAGTGCTTGCAGACAGGGTGCCTGCATGGGCAGATCAGTGATGAGAGTGCAGAGTGGGTACTAGCTGTGGCATGCTTGCTGGGCACCCCTCCTGCCATGGGAGAGCTGTGCTTCCAGCTCAAGCCAGGATCCTGGGCAGGGAACTTCCCAGCCTGCATCACACTCATGGGGGAGCTCAGCTAGCTTGAGGTCTTCCCTTCTGGTAGAGGCCTGGAAGAAACTGTGGAATAGGGGAGGGTGGAAAGGAGTGAAGCCTACTCCAGACTGCCAGACTGTGGGTCTCAGATAGCTCCACCTCCATATGTAGACTTTTTGGTTGAGTGGGGCCACTTAAACCCTCCCCTGGCAGCTTTGCCCAAAGGCAGTGAACAGACCTTTGACCCCTGCTAAAAACATTTGTAGAGTTTGGGGGCAGGCTCACTCAATCCAGCCATGTCCAGCCTCACTCCCCAACCTGTCCCTGCTGAGATGGAGAATAAGGACACACCTAGAAGTTTCAGTCCCCCCCACCAACTGGGGCATTAGAGGGCTTCTCTTGAGGAACTAGAGCTGATCACAGGACCCCAAAACAACATTGCAGCTTGTTTCTCCTGGCAAGTACCACCTACTGACAGGGAGGTCAATTTGCACTCCCTCTTACTGCATTTACTGACTCATCATACAGGGTGTGGTTGATTCTCACCCACAAGCACCACCTACTGGCTCAGAGATTAAACTAGGCATGTCATTATCTAAACAAAAGGAAATCCAAAGGTAAGAAGCAACAGCTACTCTAGATGAGAAGGAATCAGTGAAAGAACTCTGGAAGTATGAAGAATCAAAGTGAAAGGATACTCCCAAAAGGGAACACCAGCTCACTAGCAATGTATGCCAACCAAAATTAGAACACTGAAATGATATATGAAGAATTTTGAACATGGATTGTAAAGAAGCTCAATGAAATGCAAGATAAAATGGAAACCCAACATAAAGAAACTACAAAAACAATGCAGGAAATGAATGAAAAATTCTATAGAGAAATTGAAATATTAAAGAAAAATCAAACAAAACTTCTGGAAATAAAAAAATTCACTCAAGGAATTACAAAACACAGTGGAAAGCCTTAAGAATAGCTTAGATTAAGCAGAAGAAAGAATCTCAGAGCTTGAAGACAACAACTTTCAATTCAGCAAGTCACAGAGATAGAGCAGAGAAGTCAGAGAAAAGAGCAAAGCCTACAAGATATATGGATATAAGAATCATAGACATCCCTCAGGGTGATGAAGAAAATTCACAAGGGTTGGATAGTCTATTTTAAGGAATAATGGAGAAAAATTTCCCTGGCTTTGCTAGAAATCTAGATATCCAGGTACAAGAAGCTCAAAAGACTGCTGGGAGATTCACTGCAAAGAGGAAAACACCATGACACATAGTCATCAGACTGGCCAAAATAAACATGAAAAAGACCCTCCTATGAGCCATATGGCAAAAACAGTGGGTAACTTACAAAGGAAAACCCATCAGACTAACTGCAGACTTCTCAGCTGAGACCTTACAAACTAGAAGAGACTGGGGCCCCATTCTCAGTCTTCTCAAACAGAATAATGCCCAGGCCAGAATTTTGTATCCTGTAAAGCTAAGTTTCATACATGAGGGGGAAATAAAGTGTTTCTCAGACAAGCAAACACAAAGGAAATTTGTCAAAATCAGACCTGCCCTGCAGGAAGTACTCAGAACCACATTACACATGGATCAGCACAATAAACACTCATCAGTGTAAAATCATCCAAAAGCTAAAGGTCAAAGGCCAGATACCACAGTGGCTGAAGAAATAAAAGTTCCACTCAACAGGATGAACAGAAATCCACCTCACTTATCAATTCTTTCAATAAATGTGAATGGCTTGAACTTCCCATTGAAGAGATATAGGCTGGCTGAATGGATAAACATACACAAGCCAAGTTTCTACTGTCTTCAGGAAACACATCTGACCCACAAGGACTCTTTCAGACTCAAAATGAAGGGATGAAAAACAATATTCCATGCAAATGGAAACCAAAAGAAAGCTGGTGTAGCAGTTCTCATACCTGATAACTTAGTCTTCAAATGGTCAAAAGTAATGAAAGATAAATATGGTCATTATGTAATAGTAAAAGGAACTTCTCAACAAGAAGACATAACAATTCTAAATATTTATACATCCAACACAGGTGTGTCCAGATTCATAAAGCAGATTCTACTTGATCTAAGCAAAATGGTAAACAACAGCGCTGTAATAGCCAGAGACTTCAACACCCCACTGAGAGAACAGGACAAGTCTTCCAAACAGAAAATAAGCAAAGAAATAATGGACTTAAACAAAACTCTAGAACAAATGAACCTAACAGACATTTACAGAACTATCTACCTCCAAACCACTGAATACACATTCTTTTCATCAGCTCATGGGACATTGTCTAAGATTGACAGCATCCTAGGCCAAAAAACATGTCTCAACAAATTTAAAAAAAATAGAAATTATACCATGCATCTTCTCAGACCACAGTGGAATAAAACTAGAAATCAACTCTAACAGAAACACTCATCTCTACACAAAGTCATGGAAACTAAAGAACCTGCTGCTGAATGATTATTGGATTAAGGAAGAAATTAAGAGGGAAATCAAAAGATTATTTGAACTAAATGATAAAGGGGACACAAGTTATCAAAATATGTGGGACACAGCTAAGGCAGTCCTGAGAGGAAAATTCATAGCCTTAAATGCCTACATCCAAAAGATGGAAAGATCACAAATCAACAATCTAATGCATTGACTCAAAGAACTGGAAAAAGAAGAGCAAACCAATCCAAAACCCAGCAGAGGGAAAGAAATAACTAAGATCAGAGCAGAACTAAATGAAATAGATAACAAAAGAACTATATGAATGATTAATGAAACAAAAAGCTCATTCTTTGAAAAAACAAACAAAATTGACATGCCGCTGCCTAGATTAACCAGAAGCAGAAAAGAAAGGGCTCTATCAAACTCAATCAAGAATAAGAAAGGAGAAGTTAGAACTGATACTACAGAAATACAAAATATCAGCTCTGAATACTGTAAAAATCTCTATGCACATAAACTTGAAAACATGGAGAAAATGGACAAATCCATAGAAACACACACACACAGCCTCCCTAGGCTCAATCAGAAAGAACTAGAAGTCCTGAACAGACCAATATGAAGCACCAAAACTGATGCAGCAATAAAAAAAGTCCTACAAAAAAAAAAAAAAAAAGTCCTGGACCAGATGGTTTCACACATGAATTCTACCAGATCTACAAAGAAGAACTGTTTCCAATCCTGCAGAAATTATTCCACCATATCGAGAAGAAAAGAATCTTCCCCAACATGTTTTACAAAGCCAACATCACCCTGATACCAAAACCAAGAAAAGACTCAACAAAAAAAGAAAATTACAAGTCAACATCCCTTATGAAGATAGATGAAAAAATTCTCAATAAAATCTTAGGAAATTTAATTCAGCTGCTCATCAAAAAAATAATCCATGACAACCAAGTGGGCTTCATCCCAGAGATGCAGAGATGGTTCAACATACACAAATCTATAAATGCAATTCACCACATAAACAGAAGTAAAAATAAAGAACATATGATCCTTTCAATAGACACAAGGAAAAAAGCATTTGATAAAATTTGGCACCCTTTTATGGTAACAATGCTTAACAAAATAGGCATAGACAGGACTTACTCAAAATGATAAAAGCCATATCTGACAAACCCACAGCCAACATCATACTGAATGGGGAAAAATTGAAAGCATTTATGCTTATAAGTGAAATGAGACAAGACTGTCCTCTATCACTACTTCTATTCAACATAGTTCTGGATGTCCCAGCCAGAGCAGTCAGACAAGAGAAGGAAATCAAGGACATCCAAATAGGGGCAGAAGAGGTGAAACTATTGCTCTTTGCTGACGATCTGACCTTATATCTGGAAACTCCCAAAAATTCTGCCAAGAGACTACTGGAATTGATAAATAAGTTCAGCAAAGTCTCAAGTTACAAAATCAATGTATGTAAATCAGTAGCATTCATATATACCAATAGCAGTTAAACTGAGAACCAAATCAAAGACTCAATGCCTTCCACAATAGCAACAAAGAAAATAAAATACCTAGAAATATATTTAACTAAGGAGGTGAAAGACCTCTACAGGGAGAACTATGAAACACTAAGGAAGGAAATAGCAGAGGATGTAAACAGATGGAAACTATACCATGCTATGGGTTGGCAGAATCAACATTGTTAAAATGTCTACACTACCCAAAGTGATCTGCAGATTCAATGCAATCACTATTAAAATACCAACATCATTTTTCACAGATCTTTAAAAAATAATTCTATGCTTTGTGTGGAACCAGAGACAACCCCGTATAGATAAAGCAATCTTAAGCAAAAAACAAAACAAAAACAAATTGGGAGGCATCAATTTACCAGACTTCAAGCTATACTACAAGCCTATAGTAACTAAAATAGCATGTAACTGGCACAAGAACAGAGACATAGACCAATGAACAGAACTGAGAACCCAGGCATAAAACCATCGTCATATAGCCATCTGATCTTTGACAAAGCAGACAAAAACATACACTGGGGAAAAGAATCCCTATTCAATAAATGGTGTTGGGAAAATTGGATAGCCACATGTAGAAGACTGAAACAGGATCTGCACCTCTCACCTCTCACAAAAATCAACTCATGATGGATAACAGACTTAAACCTAAGGCATAAAACCATAAGAATTCTAGAAGAAAACATTGGAAAAATTCTTATAGACATCGGCCTAGGCAAAGAATTTATGAAGAAAACCCCAAAGCATTCAGAGCATCAACAACAATAAATAAATGGGACCTGATCAAATTAAAAAGCTTCTGCACAGCCAAAGAAACAATCACTAGAAAAAACAGACAACCTACAAAATGAGAGAAAATGTTTGCATGCTATATGTCTGATAAAGGGCTGATAACTAGAATCTATATAGAACTCAGGAAAATCAGCAAGAAAAAATCAAACAACCCCACTAAAAAGTGGGCAAAGGACATGAACAGAAACTTTTCAAGTTGGCCATAGACTAATGGCCAACAAACATATGAAAAAATGTTCAACATCTCTAATCATCAGTGAAATGCAAATCAAAACCACAATATCACTTAACTTCAGTCAGATTGGCTTTTATCAAAAAGTCCCAAAACAACAAATGCTTTGGTGTGAATGCAGAGAGATAGGAACACTCATACACTGCTGATGGGATTGCAAACTAGTACAACCTCTATGAAAAGTAATACAGAGATACTTCAAAGAACTAAAAGTAGAACTACCATTTGATCCAGCAATCCACTACTAGGCATCTACCCAAAGGGAAAAAAAGACATTCTACAATAAAGACATCTGCACTAGAATGTTTATAGCAGCACAATTCACAATTGCAAAGATATGGAAACAACCCAAGTGCCCTTCAATCCATGAGTGGATTTATAAAATGTGGTATATGTATACCATGGAGTACTACTCAGCCACAAAAGCAATGTTGAACTAATATCTCTTGTATTATCCTGGATGGAGCTGGAGTCCATTCTTCTAAGTGAAATATCACAAGAATGGAAAAACAAGCACCACATATACTCACCCTGAAATTGGTACTAACTGATCAACACTTATGTGCACATATGGAAGTAACATTCATTGGGAATAGGACAGGTGGGGGGGAGGAGGGATGTATATATTCACACCTAATGGGTGTGGCACACACTGGGGGATTGGCACACTTGTAGCTCTGACTTGGGCTGTGCAAATGCAATATGTGTAACCTAAATGTTTGTACCCCCATAATATTCTGAAATTAAAATTAAATAAAGTACATGCACACAGTTAAAAATAAACCTCCAACTCTAAAGAAAGGAATAAAACAAAATGTAAAAGCAAAAAAAAAAAAAAAAAAAAAAGAAAAGCCCCAAATAAGATGGCTGACACCTTTTCGGAGAAGACGTAGAATATTTGGTGTGGAGTTAATTTTATCCAAGGCCCACTGGGAATTCCAAATTCATCTAGGAGGAGGCCAGGCTCCTGACTCTAAAAGTAGGCAGGGTCTTTAGGTTCTTTTTCCCACTTGTGGCCTTTATGGTAACACATGGTTGGTGTTTCTTGAGATATATATATATATATATATATATATCACAATATCTTATGTATATATACATATATCTTAATATATAAATCTATCTATATATCTATATATCTATCTACAGCTGTCATGACTGTGGGAAAAAATGCAATCTCAATTTAAGACCCAGGGAATCATTGCAGTTTGAACTTCACCTGGCCTCTGTGCAAAGAATGGATTCAAGGATGGGACATGGGCAGCCTGGTGATGTATCAGAAGCTTATGCTAGACACACAGAGATAGTGAAAGCCTGAACTAAGGTCAGTATCTACAATGCAAAAATAAATAAATAAATAAAAGAGGAAGATCTGATATTAAAGACCTTGCAGAGAAAATATATAACTTGGCATCATTATTAAATTTAACGATATTGTGGGGAAAAATACAACTGTCTCAAACATAGTTGTGGTCCTATCAATGTTTTACTTAAACAGTTATCATCACCTTAAACACAGTCAAAATTCATTTGCATTTCCTGCAAAAGCCTTCATCCCATCCCTATCTTTTTGGCCTTGTCTCCATTTCCTCTCTGTTCTGAATATAGCAGGATATTTTATGATTTCTGGAACTTGCCAAGCTGTCTCTGACTCTGCTTTTAGTTTTTCCACTTAGAATTCATTTTCCTCCTTGTGTGCCCAGCAAACTCCTCCTGTGCTTGAAGGCCCACCTCCAACGTGCCCTTCTATTCATAGTCAGATTTACTGCATCTTTATCTGTCTCACATTGTACCCGTGCCTTCTCTGTCAAGTTTCCTGTTGCTTTGCAGTTATTTTATTAAAGTTTAGTGTCTCTTTCCCCGGCCAGACCCTGAGAAGCTCAGAGACCTTAGTGACTAGCACAAAGTAGGCACTCAATTATTGTTCAATTGCACTGAAATAGAAATAAAAAAATAACTGAGAATTGAAACCTGCAGATAGAAGATCAAAGTCCATGATGAATCCAGTTGCTGATTCTTTCATTGTCCTTCATTGGAATAACCCTCTCTGAGGGTTCTGTCCTTAATCTCCCTCTGCGTTTTATTCTTAAGTGCTACACAAGATAACCCAGGGACCACAGGCTTGTCTGAGTTCGAAGCCCACGTTTGTAACCACCAAACTCCACCACCGTATCGCTAGCTGCCAGCACTTTCTTTGAACTTGGTTGGAACTGACCTGTTCTGAGTCCGCTTCCCCACTTATCAACTGTGCACATGGAGGGGTGAATGCTTGTGATTAAAATGAGGTTGCATTGTGGGTCAGTAGCCGCTGCTCATTTGTCTTCTATTTTCTTCCCTGAGATCTTGCATTACAAAAGTCATTTTGTTTAACTTGACAGTAGCTCTCAGTCATAAAAATGACATTGCACATCTAAAGCACTGTCCCACTTAGATGGGCACTGGGCTGGGCTTGTAACACTGAGAAGAGGAAAAATCCACAAAATAAATCAACTCAAGATTATAGTTCATTTAGGAGACATTTTTACAGAGAGGGATTTATGGAAAAGTTTTACAGAGTTAGGAAGGAGCAATTAGAAGTTTTTTTGGGTGGGACAGACACAAGTTAATGAACTAAAATGCTTCATCTATTAATACTTAGCATCCTGAATTTGGTGATGATGTAGAGTCTTTGCTTTTACTGTTTTTTTTTTTTTTGGTTGTTGTTCTCATGTCAGATATAGCTAAAAAGAAATTTGAGCCTCTTGATGCAAAGTTGAGAGTAGGTTCACAATTCAGCAGCTTCTTTGAGCAGGAACCAGGTACTAAGTTCTAGCCTGAGCGCTAGTGAGAGGGGGGCTCCACACGTGAATAAAACATGATTTCTGCTTTGGCTAAACTTACAGCCTGTGGGGGGAGCAGTTCTTCCCCGAATTCTGAATCTTAAACAACAAATAATCATGAGCGCATGCACACAGCTCTAATAAAACCAATATTTATTCTGTAACTTCAGTCCTTACCATATGCTATAATTTTAAAGAGGAAGACACATTGTAGGGTGGGGCTAAAGGAATTAGAAACAGGACTTAATATTTGTAAGACTCTCACCAGAGAAGAAATGAATGTTAACTTGAAATGTTACAGAATATTCCATTCTTTTTGTTTGTTTGTTTGTTTGTTTTGTTTTTTGAGCAAGATTCTCTTACTACCGTCTCATAGAGTTAGATTTATGGGGCAGGTAAAAGGAAGACTGTGAATTTGGGGAAGGCAGTTTTATAAATGCAATGCTCCGAAAGAGCTTTTATTCACTTGCTTTATGCTTACGGATATGGACATCCATCAGCCATCAGTTTTCAATTAGTCAACCTGCAAACCTCTGCCAAATGGGCCAGAGTTCACCGCGCACTCTGACGTAGTAGTACCAGGCAGGCCAGATTCTGCCCACCGTGGGCAAAGGTGCCTGGCATCTCAGGTGCCAGAGCAGAAAATAGCACTGTGCATTCCGGGAAAGGCTGCAGCCTGCTTTGCATTCGGAAAATGAAGCTTTGCACTTGGGGGAAAAAGATGCAAAGGAAACAAAACAGAATGAAATGGAAGCAAAATGTTGGCAAAACTCAAATTGCATTGGATTTATACTTATTGGATTTTTGAAGTAAACTGACAAGAAAAATTACCTTCATTGCAAATCACTGAAGGGCTTTTCTATAGAATAAACACACTCATGGAGAAGAACTAATTCAAAGGAAGCTTCAATATGTTAATATAATAATCAAGCAGCAAGGCAAAACAGGTGGCCCATTCCAAGGAGCACAGCCTGCCTCAGACGGTGTGTAAGGTACAAGGCTGAAGGCTAAGTGACTTTAACCACCTGAGACTGTCTATAATCATCTTCAAATATGATATGAGGTGAGTAGTGTCTTCATTGGAAGGTATTTACTCATGTAAATAAAGGGAAGAACCAAATTCTCTGCATGCTGTGGACAGTCTTCAGGAATTGAATTATTGGAACCAGCCTGACCACTTGGAAACTTAAATGCTTCTAATTGGCGTCTACATTTTCCCATGATCTTGGTGGTCTTTTTCCTTCACTGAGTGTCTCATTGTCTCATCCTTTTATTTGAAGCTTCCTCTGGCCAAATTATTTTTGTTTGGAAAACTTCTGCACTCCATTTGGTTTATTAGTTATGTGTATGGATTTGAAGTGGTTTTGCTAAAGTAGCTAATCAGCCTGGGACCTGGGTAACTTCATTTACCATGAAGCAGATTAGAACAGCACTTCTCAAACTTTACTGTGCACCACAGTTGTCTGGGAGCTTGTTAACACGCAGACTCTGATTCGGTAGGTCTGGGATGGAGCCTGAGATCTTGCATTTCTGAAAAGCGCCCAGGAGATTACAATATAAGCAGCAAAGTCTATTAGGTCTTTTAAATATCAGGGAGCCATATGATGATAGGAAAATAAAGGCTACAAGATAGGAAGAGAGCGGAGGTGAAAAGACCAATGTTTTTAAGCAGTTGACCTTATTTTCTGGTTGTTGATAATGAGTTTTATAAGGAAGAAATGATAGAACATGAGCCATGAACTTGCTGGGGATGTATACATAAGCAGATTAGTCTTATTTCAGGTCTGGGAGATATGGTAGAAGATAAGAGAATTCTGTTCTGATTTAAATGTTATAAGACAACCTCAGGCCAGTGGCACATTATAGCTCTGGAGCTTTGTTGGTAGAGTTTAGTCCAGGTAAGTCTTGACTAGAAATAGATTAAGAGAAGTGAAGACTCTGGTTTTACGTAAATGGGCAGGATGGTTTTTGTGCATGGTTAGTGTCTATAGACACTTGACGCTTTCCTCCTGTGCTTTGGCATTCTATTATACCCGTGGATTTCTTTGAACTACAAAAGTGATGTGAACATGAGTTCTATAAATCCGTAGTAAATGAAACTGGTGAGAAAAATAAGACAAATGCTATTTTCCTAAACTCCTTGATAAATGGAAACAAATGATGTTTTCATTTGTCTGTTTATTTTGTCTTGTTTTTGTTTTTCCAAGCAAGAAATGTCTGGGTGGGGAAGTGCTCATAAGTATCCTGGGCGTCCAATGTGAATCATACTGAATCTGCAGCTTCTCATCTGCTGCAATGCTTAATTCTCAACATTTATTTAGCACTGATGATGATCTGGTCAACATGAAGTCCAAGGAGAAGTGATTCTTTCCTGAGATGCTTTTAAAATTTTATTGGCTTCAATTTTCAGGTTGGCTCCAACCTCAACTGTATTTCCTTAAAGCAGGAGCAACTACCTGAGAAACTGAAGAGAGGTACAGTCCCTGATACTTCCTAATTGCCTCTCAGACATATTACTTGGTGCTGGTATCTGCTCTTCATCCTCTTTGCGTCTGCTTGTGCTTATTGTTCCTCATGAGGGTTTTTGTCTTGCAAGTTGCGTAGAGCTCCGGGAAGTATTGTTCCCACTGTAGTCCATGAGAATGGCACTCCCATGGAATTGTGCAGTGCACATCCTGTACAGCCTTACAGAAGGGTGCTTTCCCTAACAGTGATCTTTATCCTTCTAGGAGTGACCCTTGCACAATTTCCCCAAAGTTGTTATTACAAAGCTGAAAATATCAGTGCTTAATTAGCTCTATTTCCCTCAGGCCAAATGCCTTAATATGGCAGGCCATTCCAACACAAACTACCTGTGCAGGTTCATCTTCTTTCACCCCACCCACGTCTGGGGTATGGCTTTTCTCACCTGGCTCGCACTTACTCATACACATCTCCCTTTGCACATCATTTCTCCTGCCTGGAACTTTATTCAAATGTCTCTTCCTCTATGAGCCTTCTCTGATGATACTAGACAAAATTAATTGCCCATTTTATTTTATTGGCCCTTCCATACTCTATTGAATGATCTATCTCTATCTATTTATGTATCTGTATGTCTCTATCTGTATCTGATTACATTGTATTGTAATTATATTTGTGGTTATTACCACTTTAAAAGAGTTCTATCTTCAATTTCTCGTTTTTAATAGCCCAGAAGATAATTTGGCTTTGACATTTGACTCCCCAAGGTTGACTCTGCTATTCGGGTCAGTTAAGATGGGGTCCCTTTCCTTACTTGATGCTTCTGCGTATAACATCCCCTAGTACTTCACGCTGGGCTGCTGTGGGCAGCTTTCTCAGGGAGAGGACAAAGAACAGGATGTAGGATGGCTGTGATCCATTATCTCAGCCTCCTCCCAAATCCCTCAAGTCCTTGAGTGTCATGTGACTTGCTACATGCTAGATAATCACCATTATTGATTATTTTGATGATAGTAATAATGTTAACATTTACTGAAAATAAGTTCTTAATACCACATATTAAGTATTTTCATGCATGATCTTCTTTAATCCTCATCCAACTCCAGAAGCAGACATACCACGAAGCAAATGAAGTTTAAGTTTCAGGGCTATTCACTTACCAGGGCTCCTTCCAATGCCCTGTTTTTAAATTTCTCATTAAAAAATATATACTTCTCTTTTCATTCTAAATGAGCATTCTCTTTCATACCTAATGTTATATTAATCATTTTGTATATACCTGTATTTTTTCCTCAAAAAATTGCATAAACCACAGGCCCCACAAAACTAGATCTGCTTTGCCTGGTCCTGTAGGATAGCTGCAGTAAAACATCCCTATAAAACCCGAAGTGTGTCCAGAAAATTTAATCATAGAAAATGCAGGATTGTACTGTTGCAAAATTAATGAAAATGATGCTTCTTAGTTGGTTTGTTCTGTCACACAAAGCATAAAACTTAAGATACTGAGATGTATATTACGAACAAGTAACAATATACTGAGCTGACAGAGTCCCAGATGACCACAAGTGATCACTTAGATCGCTAATGCAACCCCAGTCCTGTCTGGCTCACCTGCATTTGAGAATGGGGACTGGGTAAAAACTGACAGGTAATCACCAGTAGTGTGAGAAAATGTGAATGTTTGTTTTACTTAGTATGTGTGCTTACTTCATATATGAGAAACAAGGATTGGAGAGAAGTTAACCAACTTGTCAAAAATGACATAGCTAGTGATTGAGATGGATTCCAAATTGAAGTCCAACTCTGTACGTTTGCCGATTGATTTTAATATCTAACACACAAGTGAATAGATAACATAATTATTGACTTCCTTCCAATCCCCTTTACTGCTTCCTACTGGAATCTC
>CAUYRT010066011.1:0-23842 GCA_963574885.1 Lepilemur ruficaudatus
TCTGGGGGATGGGAGGTACACCTGGGAAGCAGAGAGGGGTAACTGGGGGGGGGGTGCGAGGTACACCTGGGAAGCAGGGAGGGGCAAGTGGGGGGTGGGAGGTACACCTGGGGAGCAGGGAGGGGCAACTAGGGGATGGGAGGTACAGCTGGGAAGCAGAGAGGGGTAACGGGGGGGGGGTGCGAGGTACACCTGGGACGCAGGGAGGGCCAACTGGGAGGTACACCTGAGGAGCAGGGAGGGGCAACTGGGGGATGGGAGTTACACCTGGGAAGCAGGGAGGGGCTCCTGGGGGGTGGGAGGTACACCTAGGAAGCAGGGAGGGGCACCTAGGGGGTGGGAGGTACACCTGGGAAGCAGGGAGGGGCAACTGGGGGGTGGACCTGAGGACCAAGGCTGGAGTCTCTGTCCTGGCCTTTAGAGGCCTGGGCAAGTTTTTGAACCTTAGCTTCCATAAGAGTAAGACATGAATACACACCCCATGGGGTTTCTGGGAGGAGTAAACAAGGAATCGAGGGAGATGCTCTGCAGATGGCCTGAGCTGTTTGAATATGAGGGGCAGAGAGGAGACCGCAGAAGAGATTTAAGCAAAGAGTTAGAGGATGTTTCCCGCTGCTCTTAAGTCTAGGCCATCTTTTCTGTAAATAATTTGGTTTGGAGAGAACCCTTGTAACCTTTAGGGTCCTAAGAGCAAGACTGAAATACACAGAGTTCTTGTGTCCCAGGCTCTCAAACCTCGTTATGCCGGGAGGTGCAGCCTTCTCCCACCGCATATTGCCGTGGAGTGTGAGTTCTCATTCAATCCACGCATTTGCTTGGTTTTCTGAGGAACTGGAGATGGCAGCATTCCTGAACATCACACACTTTCAGCAGCCCCTGTCGTCAGACGGTGCAGCCCGAGGCCTGACCTGGCCTCACTGCTCAGCTCAGCAGCACTCAGAGCAGCACAGAGGAGCGCGAAGGACCCCTGGCGCTCGGGGGCCTGGAGCTTCCTGGGCTTGGCTTTGCTCAGCAGCTGCAGGACCCAGGCGCGCCCAGCGTGTAGGAGGGACCCAGAAAGAACCTCCTAAGTGTTGGCAGAAACGAGCTCCAGGTGGGCGTTTGCCCTGCCAGGTGGCTCCAGCGTTCATCTCAGGGCCTCTGGGAAACACCCCCCAAGGCACTTGGGCGGAAGATGAGGCTGAGGCCACAGCGCGAGCGTACAGTCTCCAAGCAGAGACTGACTCGGCAGCAGAGATGAGCAGTGGGGCGGCGGGAAGGGCCCCCAGGCGTCCGCAGGGGGCAGTGGAGGGTGGGGGCGTGACGGGGGAGAAGCAAAGGCCAGTGAAGAACTAGGATGCGGAAGTCTGTAGTTGCGCTGATGTCATCTAAACCTGTTCCCTGGGTTCCCACTGACACCGGAACGTGGACCCCGAAACCGGGCTAACAGCGTTCTCAGCTTTGTGCAGGAAAGAAATCCAACAGGAGCCTTAAGTGGAAACAAAAGCAACATTCATTAAACAAACAGCAGGCAGGCTACCCCACAGAGTGGCAGCTACTCCCCGCACATTACAGAGTGTCCCTGTCCGTGCCTGGCAAACCCTACCTGTGGCTATCTCTTGATTACATGCTAAGTAAAGGGTGGATTTCTCATGGATTTTCTGGAAAAAGGGTGGAGATTTCCAGGGATGGGGGTAGGGGTTTTCCTCTTTTCACATAATATAAGGTCTCTTCAGGGTTGTCATGGTGACTGTAAGCTGTCAGGCCCTGGTGCGGTCGTTAAAAGGGTATGATGAGGGCAGAGGCTGCCTGTCTGCCTCCCCGTCTGCACCCTGCTTTCCTGGTTTTGTCAGAGGGCTTGGTTCCCGTCTTGCAACTTTTTAACGAGTTGGGCCTGTGGGTTTCCTATCTCACCGTGACCCCCGAGACGGACGGGGGCGGGGTGTGTAGGAAGATGGGAGACCTTTATTTCTGGGCACGGATGCAGAGACCCTTGGGCACATCACCGCCCTCCACCCTCAGGAATTCCCAGAAAGAGTAGGTCTAAAGCAGCGGTGCTCAAGCCAGCCGCACAGTATAATCACCCAGGAAGCATGTTTAAAACAGTGCCAGGCGCCCACTCCCCACACCAGATCCAGCCTGACCCGCCTGCCTGTGCGCCCACGCCTTGGGTTTAAACGCTTCCGGAGTTATTCCAATGTGCGGAAAGGTTGAGGACCACTGGTCTGAGGGTGAGGCCAGAAGGCAGGCAGAGCACCCAGTGCACCCCAAACAGGGGTGGGAAAGAGGGACGCTCAGACGAGGGGTCCTGAGCATGTGCTCTGCGCCGGGCACCGCTGGGGGCTGCACCGCATTGCGCAGCTCCTCTGATGGCTGCGAGCTCTCCTTTTGCAGATCAGGCCCTGGTGCCGCCCACAGCTGCCAGCACCTGGCTCTGGCCCCTGTGTACCCGAGCGCGGGGCGCTGGGAGTCAGCCTGGGGTCCCCGGGACCTGGGCTCACCGCCCGCCCAGAGTGCGCCTCTCACCCCCTTGCTGCCGTGTGGCGGCGGATGCGCAGAGTTGGGGCCGATTCTGCACTTTCCATGGGGCAAAATGCCAGGCCTCTCCGGAGCTGCAGTTCTCAAACACTAAACAAAACAGGCCAGAGATCGGGTAGCAGAGGGACGAGGGAAGAGACTGAATGGTTAGAAGCGTTTCTAATCACCCCAAAGAGTTGGATTCTTGGGTGTGCCCAGGAGTCTATATTTTTATTCCCAGGGTGATTCTGACACATCAAGGCTTGGAGCTTACGTCCTGAATGGCTCATAAACCAGAAAACCAGCCCATTATCCCACTTGGGTTTAAGTAAAGAAAGTCGGTGGGAGGGGGTGGACTTCGGGAGGTTGCTCGGCGGTTAGGGTGCGCTTTGAGAGAGCCGTCCTGGCTCTTTGGCTCCTTGCTTGGAAGAGCCTCAGGCAGGGCCGGTGCGACGGAGTGAACACAGACGCCAGCAACTCACACAAGCAGCTTTATCGCGGGACACCAAACAGGAAGTTCTACAGTGTGAACGTACATCCCAGAGGAGAGCTGGGCCTGTCTCTGCCAGTGGAGAAGACCCTGAGTTTAAAGACAGAGTATGGAAAGCACAGCACACTCTCAAATCAGTAGAGAGCAGACTGCTGTAACAAGGAACAGCATCACCCAGAGTTAGGTGATGTCTGTCCTTTATGCTAATCCCTAATGATATGTTCAGCTGGGGGTGGAATATTCTTGTTTTTTCAGGGAAGTGGGTGGAGATTTCCTGGAATCATGTACCATCCCATTTTCTGTCCCAGTATGGCTGGCTCTGGAACTTTCATGGTGCCAGGGGTGTGATTTTTACTACGCTAAGGGGGAAAGGTTACCTGCGGACAGGTTCTCCATCCCTCTGCGCATGCCCGGCGGAAGCAGAGGGAAAGTCCCCTAAACCACCACGTCCGGCTGTTGTGGTTTCTACTCTTTATCCTCACTGGTTCGTGCCACCTGCACACCCTCATCCCCTCCTAACGCTACAATGTGCATTGCTTCAGTGCTGTGTGCGCTGAAGGCCCTGACTTCACAACGCAATATGTCAAGGAATCAAAATTGTGCTTGTATCCTAAGAATATATACACATAAAAAATAACTGGGAATAAAATTTAAAAATAAAATAAAACTTAAAAAAAGAAAAAGGGTGGCTGGTGGGACAAAAAAGTGGAGACAGCCCCTGCAGGGGACCCCGGAGCACTGAGTTCCAGCTTTGGCTCTCCCCATATTGACAGTGTTGACCCAGTCGTCAACTCCCAGGACCTCAGTTTTCTTATATTTGAAATAAGAAAATTGGACAAAAGCATCTCTAAACCTTTAATGTTATGAATTTATTTGAATCTGTAAGAACTGAATTTCTTATAATTCAGTGAGAGTAAGGATAGTTTTAAGGGAATTGGGATCAGTCCCCAGAGAGGAGTTGCGGTATTTTTGGCATCTCCTCCCGATTCTGCTAAAGAATTGGCATCCAGCTCTCGTCTTCCTTCCCTGTGTTGAGTCAGTAATTGCTGAGCTAGGGGCTATTCCCCCAGCTCTCAGAAATCTCTTCTCTTACTCTCTATCTGTCCCTGAAAACCCCAGAATTACAGTTTTCAAACCTCACTGTATATTAAGGTTGTCTGGGAAGCTTTTATAAAATACTAATACCCCAGACGCTTGAATCAAAATCTTGAGGGTGAGGCTTAGGCATTGCATTTTTAAAGCCCATCAAATAATGGTGATGCACAAGAATGTTGGAGCCACTGAGCTAGGACATCCCAGAGCTGGTCTGAACTCAGCAGGGGTGACTGGGGCTCTGGGCTCCTCTTTACCCAAGTAAAGGAAATGAGAGTGTAGGGTTGGATTTGCTGCACTGCCAGCTCTTCTCTGCTTAGTCCTACATACCAGCACTTTAGATACACCAGATCGATATTTACCAGACACTGCATAAATTAAATGGAAAAGCCAGGACAAGTGGCACCACCCCGTACCCACTAGTTGACCTGAGTCAAATCTCTTGAGATTCCATTTTCTCATTTGCAGAGTGAGGCTGGCATTTCCCTTCAAACTTACAGGGTTGTTAGGTAGATCAAATGGGATAATGTTTGTGAATTTGCTTTGTAAACTACAAAGTGCTATGAAGATTGAATAGGTTTAAGCACCTTGTATGTAGAAGCAGTTCACAAATTCAACAAAAATGATGTCAATTCTCTACAAATTAATGTATAGATTCAACGCAATACTAATACCAATTAAAATCCCAGCAAGTTTTTTTATAGTAAGTGACAAGTTGATTCTAAAATTGTATGGAAATGCAAAGGATTTAGAATATTTAAAACAGTTCTGAAAAAGCTGTACAAACTTAGAGAACTGACATTACTGATTATGAAGCAAGAGTACTCAGATAGTGTGGTATCAGTGTAAAAATGGGTATATAGTTCAATGAAATAGAGTAGTGAATCACAGAATAGACTCACATATATATTGCCATTTGATTTTTGACAAAGTTGCCAAGGCAATCTAATGGAGAAAGGATAATTTTTCAACAAACAGACCATAAATGTAAATAAAAGAGCTAAAAGTATAAAACTACTAGAAGAAAATAGGAGAAAATCTTAGTGACCTTGGCCTAAGCAATGATTTATTGAATAGGACACAAAAAGCAAAAATTGATAAATTAGATTTTATCAAAATTAAAAAGTTGTATTCTTCCAAAAACAGTGCTAAACAATTAAAAATCAAGCCATAGGCTGGAAGAAAGTATTTCCAAAACATGTATTGGCAAAGGATTTGTATCAACAATATATAAAGAATGCATACAACCAAATAAATAGAAGACAAAAGTCCCAACTTGTAAAAAAAATGGACAAAAGATTTAAACATACACTTTACCAACAAAGATATATGTATGGCAAATGAATTCATGAAAAGATGCTCACCATCATTAGTTAATGAGATACCACTGCACATCTACTAGAATAGCTAAGGTTAAAAAACTTGTGGCAAGAATATGGAATGACTGAAACTCTTAAGCATTGATGGTCAGAGTGAAAAATGTTCTTCACTTGAGAAAACAGCTTGGCCAGTTTCCTATAAAGTTCAATATATACTTACCATATGACCCAGGAATTTCATGCCTACCATATGTCCACAATGGCTTGCTCAAAAACTTTCTAATTATCTTTGTTCATAAGAACTGTCATAGTCCATTTTCATTGCTTTAAAGGAATGACTGAGGCTGTGTAATTTACAAAGCAAAGAAGTTTATTTGGCTCATAGTTCTGCAGGCTGTACAAGAAGCACAGTGCTGACATCTACACCTGGTGAGGGCCTCAGGCTGCTTCCACTCATGGCAGATGACATGAGGAGCAGGCATCACATGGTGAGAGGAAGGAGAGGTGCCAGGCTCTTTTTAACAATCAGTTCGCAGAGGAACTAAGAGTGAGAACTCACTCAATCTCAAGAATGGCACCAAGGCATCCATGAGGGATCCACCTCCACAACCCGAACACCTCCCACCAGGCCCCACCTCCAACATTGGGGATCAATTCCAATATGAGATTTGGAGGGGACAACTATCCAAACTATAACAACAGCCAAAAACTAGAAAAAACTTCAATGTTAATCAACTGGTGAGTGGATAAACAAACTGTGGTATATCTATACAATGGAATATCACTCAGAAAGAAAAAGTAATAAGCTAGAGATACATGCATCAGCATGGATGAACTGCTAAAACATTGTCCTAAATGAAAGAAGCCAGACACAAAGGATACATATTATTGGATTCCATTTATATGAAATTCTAGAAAAAGCAAAACTATACTGATAGAAAGCAGATCTGAAGTTGCCAAGGGCCTGAGGGCAGGAGGAGGTGACTGAGTACATAGAGACCAGAGGGAACTTTTTGGACTGATGGAAATATTCTATATTATAACATGGTGATAGTACAGAGCTGTATGCATTTATCAAAACTCACTGAGTTGTTTAATCAAAATGATGAATATTTGTATATATATTATAATTCAAGAAAGCTGACAAAAAATTATTAAAGTCTTCTATATGCCATGCACTGTGCTAGGAATATCAAAAGGAATATTTTTATATTCCTTTTGATATATGGCTCCTGCCCACAAGTGCTTACAATAATATTTTTTTTAAAGTACAATAAAGCACTGTAAGTTCTGATAGAGATCTGTACACAGGATAGAGACTGATTCTAACCTGGAGCAGGAGAGCAGGCTAGGTGGTATTGGTGCCAAGTCTTGAAAGATAGGTAGCTATTTGCCAAGTAACAAAGCAGAGAAAAGCAATTCTAGGCAACAAGAGCAGAAGAACAAAGCCTTGCAAGCCAGAAATAGCTCAATATATTCCAGGAAATACAAGTGGTTAGTTGAAACATAAAGTTTCAGGAAGAGTGTGTTTCGAGGTGAAAATGCGGATGGTGGCAGACCTTGAAGTGTTGCTTACCATGTACTAAGGTGCTCAGGTTCTATCCTATAAACAAAAAGAAACCAATGAATTGTTTTAAGCTGTAATATACATATTCAGTTTTGTGTCTTGTTAATAATACTCCGGAAGCAGGGAGGAAGTCAAGTTGGAGGGTGGTGGCAGCTAGATTGAAACAAAGAGACCAGTTAAAAGACTATTGCAGGCCAGGCAAGTGGCTCAGGCCTGTAACCCTAGCACTCTGAGACACCAAAGCAGGGGGATCACTTGAGCTCAGGAGTTCAAGACCAGCCTGAGCCCTGAACAAGAGTGAGACCCCATCTCTACTAAAGACAGAAAAAATGTGGTGGCGCATGCCTATAGTCCCAGCTACTTGGGAGGCTAAGGCAGGAGGATCAATTAAGCCCAGGAGTTTGAGGTTGCTGTGAGTTAGGCTGATGCCATGGCACTCTAGCCCAGGTGACTGAGTGAGACTCTGTCTTACACACACACACACAAAAGACTATTGCAGTCATTCAGATAAGATAAACCATGATTTTTTTCCAGTGAAGTAGAGTGATATGGACGGGAAATTTACAAGAGCTATTAAAAGAATATAACTGGACATGAAGGGCTTATGGATGCTGTGTAAGACAATGACAAAGAGTCAAAGATGACTCATTGGATTCTGGCCTGGGTGACTGGGTAGCTGGTGACTGCATACATACCGAAATTGAGAACGCAAAGAAAGAACAAGTTTGGGAGGGAAAGATGAGTTCACCTGGAGGCACACTGAATATTACATAGCCCATTTTAGTGGAGTATCTAGAAGGAAATTGAATACCCAAGAATAACATTCAGAAGAGAGATTTAGACTAGATATGTGCTTCAAAGTGATCCACAGACAGATGGCATTGAAGCCAATGAATGCATGAGATTTCCTAGGGTGATCATGCAGGGTGGAAGGAGGGCACACATTATGACAGGAATGAGCAGGGAATGGGAAGCCTTGATAGAAGCTGAGAAACAGGAGGAGTGACCTCAGCAGGAGGGCTGACTAGAGTGTCTGATGCTAACTCTCCCCACCCAAAAAAGGACCAAGGCAATGAATAAACAGCTGAGATACAGATACAATGCAATCCCTATCAAAATACCAATGACATTTTTCATAAAAACAGAAAAAAAATCCTAAAATTTGTATATAACCATGAAAGACTCTGAATAGTCAAAGCAATCCTGAGCAAAAAGAACAAAGCTGAAGATTTCAAAATATACTACAAAGCTATAGTAACCAAAACAGCATGATACTGGCATAAAAAGACAACACAGACCAATGAAGCAGAATAGAGAAACTAGAAATTAATCCACATATCTACAGTTAACTGATTTTTGACAAAGGTGCCAAGAACATTCATTGGCGGGGGCAAAGGATAGTCTCTTTAATAAATGGTACTGGAAAAAGTGGATATCCATATGTAAAAGAATGAAACTAGAACCTCATCTTTTATCTTATACAAAAATTAAATGGTTTAAAGACCTAAATGTAAGACCCAAAACTATAAAACTATCAGAAGAAAACATAGAGGAAATGCTTCAGGACATTTGTGTGGGAAAAGATTTTATGAATAAGACTGCAAAGCACAGGCAACCAAAGCAAAACTAAACAAATGGGATTATATCAAAATAAAAGGCTTTTGCATGGCAAAGGAAACAAGTAATAGCGTGAAAAGACAACCTACGGAATGGGAGAAAATATTTGCAGACTATTCATCTGACAGGGGATGGATATCCAGAATATACAGGGAACTCAAACATCTCAACAGCAAAAACACAAACAATGCAACTTAAAAATTGGACAAACTATCTAAACAGACATTTCTCACAAGAAGATATGCAAATGACCAACAAGTATTAAAAATGAACAAATGCTCAACATCACTGATCTTCAGGGAAATGCAAATCAAAACCCCAGTGAGTTATCATCACACCACAGTTACAATGGCTATTATCAAAAAGACAAAAAATAACAAATGCTGGTAAGGATGTGGAGAAAAAGTAACTTGTATATACTGTTGGTGAGAATGTAAACGAGTACAGCCATTATGGAGAACAGTATGTGGAAGTTCTTCCAAAAACTACAAACAGAACTACCACATGATCCAGCAATCCTACCACTGGGTATTTATCCAAAGGAAAGGAAATTGGTATATAAAAGAGGTATGTTTACCCCCATGTTTATTGCAGCACTAGTCACAATAGCCAAGATACGAAATCAACCCAAGTACCTAACAACTGAAGAATGGATAAAGAGAATGTGGTAAGTACACACCATAGAGTACCATTCCGCCATAAAAAAGAATGAAATCCTGTCATTTGTGGCAACATAGATGAGCCTGGAGGACATTATGTTAAGTGAAATAAACCAGGAATGGAAAGTTAAACACTGTATGTTCTCACTCATATGCGGAAGCTAAAAAAGTTGATCCATTAGAAGTGAAGAGTAGAACAGAGGTTACCAGAGACTGGGAAGGGTAGTGGGAAGGGAAGAATAGGGGAAACTTCGTTAAAGGAAAGAAAATTCCAGCTAGATAGGAAGAATAAGTGTGTTCTATAGCACTACTGTAGAATGACTACAGTTAACAATAATATTGATTTTCAAATAGCTAGAAGAGAGGATATTGAATTTTCCCAGCACAAATTACAAATGTTTGAGATGATGGATATGCTAATTACCCTGACCTGATCACTATGCATTGTATGTATTGAAACCTCACTGTACCTCTTAAATATGTACAATTATTAGTGTTAATTAAAAATAAATAAATAATTTTTCTAAAAAAAGAAGAACTGATGGTCACCGAGGTGGAGATGGACCAGGACAGTGCAGTGGTATTGGCAAAGTCAAGGAACAAGGAGGCTTTTAGAGAAAGAGACGGTCAACACTCTCAAATGCTACCTGAAGGTCAAACGTGATGAAGACAAGGAAGAGTCCATTGGAATCGCCCAGGGGGAGATCGTCGGTGTTCAGCGCCAGAGTGGCTGTTACGAGTCTGTGGCAGCAGAGCCTGGTCTCAGAGGGCTGAGGACTGAGTGAGATGGAAGGAAGTGAAGACAGTGGGCAGTTCTGTTAGGGAGAGGTGTAGGATCAAGCTATTTGCTTTTAAAATGTTAAAGAGATTTGACAAATTTTGTAGGCCATTGAGGAAAAGCCAATGGAGCGGAAGAAGCTGAAACTATACAAGAGCGGCCCAGGGAGTAAAAGTCTTAGTCACAGAGGAGACAGGAGGGTGGAAGTAGGAAAAGGACACCTTTTCCTCTAGGAAGGCAGGAAGGAAGTAGAGGACAGGTACAGATACAGATACTTTTGAAGGTTTGGGGGCAGCAAGCTGAAGAAGTTCAAGGCTGAAGACTAATTTCTCAACAAGTTGGAGGAAAGAAGCATTGGAACGGCCATTGCAAGGTATCGGGAAGGGAGATAATTTGTGAATTGATGAGGACACTGAAGGTTGACTCCGTGCATCCACAGTGGTCTCCATCGAGAACGGCTTGTGATTTTGCTGCTTCAGGATCGAGCTGTGCGTGGCAGCCAGGAAAGCAGATCACTGGACTGATCCAAGATTTAGATGAAACGGGAGGGTGTGGTAGAAAGGCAGGGCCATGAGGACAGGAACAGATTCACTAACAGGGTGGAGAAAGTGAGGAACTCCAGGAACAGGGCTGGATGGAGACAAGGTGGAGCCACGGTGACAGAACTGGCAGGAGAAAGACAGAGGCCAGAGGGCTGGGGGGTCTCCACGAGCAGGATGAGTGGGCGCATTGACAGAGCAGCATGATAGGTTATGGTGAAGAGTAGGACACTCAAGCATGAGACTTCAGAGTGAAGATGTTCTGGGCAATGCCAAGATCCAAACTATGGCCGTGGGAGTGGGGGAGTGGAGTGAAGAAGAGGGAAGTTCACGTGCCCAGGTTACGATGGCACGTGAGTCCATGCAGGTCAGTGTCCCTCGGATGACACGAATAGAGAGGAGTCTTGTGAGTGAGGTGTCAAAATCCTCAATGAATGGGGGCGGGGAGGACAAGAAGGTCATAAAACATCAGCCATATGAACAGTGAGTATGGCCTGGGCTTCAGAGGAGAAGTTTGTACATGAGAGTAGCAGAGTAATGGTCTGAAAGAAGCCACGGGGAGCAAGGATGCTGCTGGCAGCCACAGGTTTGAAGATGTTTGGGGTATAAAGGGAAATGGGGTGTCCACTTGAGAAAGAGGGTGGGGAGTGTTCTTGGGGCTTGGCCAGGTTTCCAGCAAGGCTAGGGGGTGAAGGAGGAATTGAAGTTGAATTCGATGGCACAACTAGTCTGGATGATAGCAGAGCACAAGGAGTAGGGGAGGGAGCAGCTGCGGGGAACAGGAGAAGGAAGTACAGCAGGCTCCGGGGATGCGAGGACGCCAGGAGGCCCACGTCTTGGCTGGTGGCTTAGGATGGCAGGGGAGAGACGCACGGGTGGGCTTTGTTGGCCTCAAGGTTGTGGGCAACTAAACGTGGAGAGCACAGGAGTCTTGGATCCAAATAGAGTGTGATGAGGAGTCTTGCTGGTGCCCTGGAGGAGGAAGAACAAGAGACTGTGTATAGGGACCATGCCTGGAAAAGATTCCCCACCAGGAGGTCGGAGAGCAGTCTCTGAGGACCTTTACCACCTGGTGGAATTAGCAGTTGCTTATGGTTGGTTGCAGGACAAAGATTTTACTGCAGACTTCCTTTGAAGGGCAAAGGTAATCCCCAAAGGTCTCGCAATAGATATTTGCTTCACTGAATTGAAATAGAGTTGAGGACATCTCTTACTTGTGGAATAGTAGAACGTCAGAGCAGGAAGGGCCTACGGGATGGAGTCCACTCCTCACACGCATATTCGCGATCTCTGTGCTCAGCTCCTGGTTCCCGCCCCCCTCCTGCCACTGCCCCCGCCCCCGGGGTTGCTGTCCTCCTACCCCAGACGTCTGGCTCTTCCAGACTTATGTGGACACACTCAGCACTCCTCTTGGAAGGACTCCTCCCACTCTGTCTGGCCAAGGCCTAATCATTCCTCAAGTGTCAGGCAAACCCAAATGTTTCTTCCTCCTTAAGCTCTCTCTGGCTCTCCCAGGCACGCTTAGACTTTCCTTCTGCCACGTTCCTGCTGTGCTCTCTCGGACTTTCCTTGCAGCAATTATCTTATCTCGGTAGAACTGCCTGCCTGTCTCTTAACTAAACTGCAAACTCTCGAGGTTAAGGACTAAGGGATTTCGCATTCTGTCCCTGGCTCCTGTGATGGGAACATTATAGGTTCTCAATTACTCGTGGAATGACGAGGGAAGGAAGGAAGGAAGGAGGGAACAACAGAAGGAGTGGTGGGCAGACACGTTGGAGTCAAACAGCCTGGGACGCACATCTTTATCCTATAATTTATTGTTTTATGACTTAGGGAAAATTACTCAATTCATCATCTGTAAAAAAGACCATAATAATACATTCCTTAATTGGAAAAAAAAAAAGTCTGTAAACACGCCCATCCCACAGTTGGCACGGGAATACGTTGCAGCTATTATATTTCTGCCCAATTTCCCAGAGCCCGGTTACGTGGCGGGAATGTCTGGAGGGAGGTGCGGGCCCTTCCTGGGGAGCAAAGGCCTCATTTCTCACCTTTCCTCCCTGACACACCATCTCTTCTGCTCTGTAATCCTATATCCTGACACTGTTCCTGAATCGTCTCTCAGATTCTCTCTCTTCCACTATTTCCATCTCTGCCACCCTTATTTGGGTTTGAGTTGTGTCAAAAAGTCTCCTGATGGCTTTGTTGACTCCAGGCTCTACTGCACAGCGCTGTAACAGCCTCCTCTGCTCAAGAACTTGCTATGGATCCCCATGGCCTTCTGATTAACATCTAAATTATTCTCACGTGTCAAGGCCTTCCATGAATGAGTGCCACGCTTGTCAGTCTTTGCTCACTGTCCTCCAGCTAGGCTGTTCTGTTTCTTTCCCAGCTTCTGTCCTTGCTAATCCTTCTCATTAGAATCTTCTTTCCACTCTTCATGAGCAGTTGACAGCTGAGCCTTCTAAGTTTAGCTAAAGACGAGTCTTTTCCATTAAATCCCCTGTGACTGTTCCCACTGTGTGCCGGGGCCCTTCTCTCCCTGCACTAATTTTCCTTCATACTTAATCCAGCTTGGACTTAATCTCCACCACCTTATTTGTAGATTGCTACAGAATTTTCCTGGAGCTGTTTTAAATCCTCAACTCATCTACAAGCTTAAATACAAGGGCTGAGTCCTCTTCCTCTGTTGCGTCACCCCAAAACACCTGGTACGCTGCTGGGCTTCGTGTGAGTACTTAAATGTCTATTTCAGACCTTCCTCAGGGCACATATAGCATCACTGTAGCAGGCTGAATAATGCCCCCAAAGATGTCAGTCAGCCCCTCAACCCTGGCACCTATAAATGTTACCTTATATGGAAAAAGGATCTTTGCAGCTGTGATAAAGTTCAGGCTCTTGAGCGGGGATTGTCCTGAATTATCTCGGTAGGCCCTAAATGCCATTACCAATGTCCTCATAAGAGAGACGTAGAGAGAGCTGAGATACAGAAGACAAAGTGACCGCAGTGGCCAGGTCACAGTGACGGGGCCACACGCTGAGGCATGCTGGTGGCATTCCACCTGCGGCACACTCTCCGCTAAAGCCTCAGCGGGAGCGCGGCCCTGCTGACCCCTTGATTCAGCCCAGCGAACCTGACTTCACACTTCTGTCCTCCAGAACCGTCAGAGAGTAATTCTGTGTTATTTCGAGTCTCCAAGTTTGTGGTACTTGGTTACACAAGTCACAGGAAACTCAGAGAACCATCATACCTATCTTTATAGATAAAGCTGAGGAAATAATCAGGCGGGGTGATGTACCTGCAAAAGAGAAGTAACAGACTGCGGGAAGCATTCAGACAGTCTTGGTAGGACTCAGGAAGAGCTCCTCCTCCATTCAGGTGTGTCCCAGGCATTCGTGGTCCTGCCTCCCCTTCGTGTCTCCCAGGACTGCCCGGGGCACCCAGTGAGCTCTGTGAGCCCAGCGTCACGGAGCAGGCACCGTACATGCGCTCAGTCCTCTTAACAACCTTGGAGGTGGATGCTACTAGTTCCCTCACTTCATAGGAAAGAAAACCAAGGCTGAGCAAAACTAAGTGCTGGCCCAAGGTCACACGGAACCTCACTTGGTGAACGGGTCTGTGACGTTCTCTTTCGTCTGTCATGTGTCTCTGCATCCAGCTCTTTTAAGTCTCAGGGTCTCCACCGCTCCCCCCTTCTCAGCAAGTGATTCAGTGGGTGGGTTTTGCAGCCAGATGAACCTTGCACTCAAATCCCTGCTCTGCCACTTGCTTCTGCTGTGCTCAGGCAAGTGGCTTGACTTCTTCAAGCCTCAAGATCGTTGTCAACAAAGAGAGGATGGCGGTGGCAGTGCTGGTGGCATGCACAATAGCGCTGTTCTGCAGTTTCAGTGAGGGTGCGTGCACAGAGCGCTTTGGACAGTGCCTGGCACTCGGCGAAGTCTTAGTGTATCTTAACCACCACTCTTATTGCTGTGTTGTTTTTTAATAGATTCAGAAATTCTCTTACAACCCAGATCGATTCACATGCCGGTGAGCTGACTCACACCACTTTATAAACCAGAACGCCAAACGATTAGTTCACTTATTATTATAAGTTTGCCAAGCAGACCAAATACCATGTTTCCCTCCCAACCTCCCCGCTGGGGACATTGCCAGGGACCTACTGAGAAATTCTCATTGCCCACCTTGCATTTTTTAGATTCGCATAGGACTATTATTCCTCTCTCTGCAATGCCATTTTAGCTTCTTTTCATAGCATGTCACATTTCCAAGTTAATTTACATTTAGCTGTGGCAGTGAAAGTCTCCTTAATTTAAACTTTCAATCAAAAAGGATAACCCTTTTCTGACCTTGAGTGCAAGATCTTGGGCTCTGTCTTACTTCGGGGACTGTAATCCCTCCCCCTGTCCATAGACAACACTGTTTATCCCCGCAGGAAAGAAAAGCAGGTTTTTACTTTGGGGGCAAGTGATGTATTATATAGAGCTGCGAAGAACTCCCCACTGGAAATCTCAGCAGCAGAGGGCCAAGTGTGTTAGTCAAAGACGCTATTGATGCAAAGGGAATCGCACCCAGTGTCCTCGGCTGCCCTTAGAAGGCCTTTCCTGAGATGTCTGTCCAGGAGCAGGTCTTACATTTCTGATATTTGCAAAGGCGCCTGTGGGCTTGCTGTCTTAAGTATAAGAACCAGCTGGGAGCTCCCTCCTACTAGCGGCTCTGAAATGCTGTGAAATTCCTTTGCTTCCAACAGCCTGGGAAGGGCCTGCAGAGATGTGATGGGTAATTACAGAATGCTCTTAAATCAAACCTCCTTCCTGGCCCCAGATTGGGTCAAACACATTCCTTTTCTGTCCTTATTTCTGTCTGTGTCTTTCTTTCTCTTTTTTCTTTCTCTCCTAGCCTTCCTTGTACTTCCTTTTTTGAGAGTGTGTGTGTGTGTGTGTGTGTGTGTGTGTGAACCTCCACAGAACACTCTAATAAAAGTGATGATGAAAGTTAAAAATATTTGGATTTAAATGTACTCTACCGTAACACCATTTAAAATTAAATAAAAATCCTGAAGGACCAAGGTATGTATTAGGAGTATCAGGGAAGGGCAAATCTCAAACATCTTATTTGAGAAAATAAACTTCCAATATGATTTTAGGGTTATAGTCTTCCCAGGACCAAGTTTGAAATCTTAGTCTCCCACCCAGATGTCTGTGGCAATGTCTAGTTGGATTGATCATCTTCTCCTACGTAAGAGAACACAGAGTGTGTTGTATTTGGGGGTCATGGTTGCTCAGACTCCTAATGTGCCATCCTGTCCAGCTCTTCTCATTTTGGATGATGGAGCTACTCTCCTGGGGAAGGGGACTGGGTGGTTTCAGAAATCTCTTGAGTTACCACCACAAGCCTTAACATCGGCAATGATGAAACTTCTAAGGCATTAAGCACAACCACCCAAAGAAATACCAAACCATAATGAAGGTTTGGCTTTCTAGCTGTACTTAAAACTGTTTTTACTTCTCTTAGAAGAAAATATAGGGGAAAGCTTCTAGATATTGGACTGAGCAATGATTTCTTGGACATGACATCAAAAATACAAGCAACATAAGGAAAAACAGACAAACAGTACAGCATCAAACTGTTAACAAAATCTTCTGCCCAGCAAAGGAAACAATTAATAAAATGAAAAGGCAACCTATGGACTGGGAGAAAATATCTGCAGACCATAATAAGGAGTTAATATCCAAAATATATAAGAAACTCTTTTAACTCATAACAAGAAAACAAAGAACCTCATTTAAAAATGAGCAAAGGAACTGAATAGGCATTTCTCCAAAGAAGACACACAATGGCCAAGAGGGGTATGAAAAGGTGCTAGACGTTACTAGTCATCAGGGACGTGCACATCAGATCCACCGTGAGCTGTCACCTCACATAGGTTAGGATGGCTGTTATCAAAAAAACAAAGGACAGCAAGAGTTGGCAAGGATGTGAAGAAAGGAGAGCCCTTGTGCACTGTTGGTGGGGATAGAAATTGGTGCAGCTACTATAGAAACCGACATGGAGGTTCCTCAAAATATTAGAAACAGAATTACCATTTCATCCAGCAGTCCCACTTCTGAGTGTATATCCAAAGGGTGTGGAATCAGTGTGTTGAAGAGATATCTGTCCTCCTACGTGCATTGCAGCATTATTCACAATAGCCAAGACCGAATCAACCTGTGTCCACTGACAGATGAATAGATAAAATGCAGTGTGTACAAACACACACACACACTCACTGCAATAGCATTCAGCCTTTAAAAAGCAGGAAATCCTGCCATTTGGGACAACAAGGATGAACCCGGAGGGCGTTACGCTCAGCGAAATAAGCCAGACGCAGCAAGGCAAATGCTGCCTGGTGTCACCTGTGTGTGGAGTCTGAAACAGTCAAACACACAGAGGCAGAGAGGTGGTTGCCAGGAGCTGGGAGGAGGGAGAAATGAAGCAGTGTTTGTCAAAGGCTACAAAGTTTCAATAATGCAAGATAAATACGATGTGGAGCTCTCCTTTATGATATGTGGCCTGTGACTAGCAATACTGTATTGTATACCTAAAAATTTGCTAAAAGGGTGGATCTTACACTAAGAAGTGCTTCAGAGGAGAAAAACGGGGTGGGGAGGGAACTTGGAGGTGATAGATAAGTTTATGGCATTGACAAGTATGGTGGTCTGATGGTTTCACGGGTGTATGCTTACCTCCAAGCACATCAAGTTGTGTACATTAAATATCTACAGCTTTCTGCCTGTCAATCAGATCTCAATAAAGTGGTTAAAAATTAATTTTTCCCCAAACATAGTTTTCTTTAGCTCTGACCTAATTTCTTTCCGTTGCTGAGATGCGGAACTAACGTTCAGTCGAGTCTGGTAGGTGAGGAGGTTTAATAACTCTGTCATCGGAGCCCATGCGATGATGCATCCCACCGCCTGCCCTCACAGTGCCTCATACTCCCCAGCCTCAGTGTCCCCACCTGCCACAGCGACACCTGGGGCTTCCCTAAACCTTGGAACTGCTTCCCTTCCCTCTCCCAACTCCCTTAACCCACTTTCAGCCTCTCCCCTGCACCGTGTTCATCCACCCGGGCCAGCCACAGTGTGCAAGGACTGGCGGGCGGAGGGAAGGTGGCCGATCTGTAGCATGTGCCAAGCTCTGTGGTGTGAACACTCCCGCTGAGGGAGCGCTGCGGGCCGGTTTAACAAGCGGCTTCCAGAATCCCGCACATTTCACAGTCGGCTCTCCCAAAGGCGGGAGGACTCTAGCACATGGTTGACAGAAATCTTCCTTGGCTCTTACTCGAGCTCTCTGTCTCCTCTCTGCTGTCCAACTTCTCCAAGAGCAATCCGCAATCTCTGCGTCCACTGACCAACTTGGCACTCTCCCCTCCGACGTTTGCAGTCTGGTTTTTACCTCTTTGAGACCATTAGTGATGTCGTTACTGTCATAAAGGAGTCCATGCAAAACCCCAAAACAAAACAATGCAACTTTCATGAACAAAAATGAGTAATAAGAGCGTAAGAGATACCACTGACCAGCCCCGACCTCTCTGTGCCTCCCTTTGGCTCCCAGGACGCTGCACTGTCCCGTCCTCCCGGCTTTCTGGTCACACCTTCCTCATGCCCTCTGCCCCCACTTCCTCCTCCTCCAGCCCCACAATGTCCCCGTCCCCAGAGCCCCGTCTTCAGCCCTCTCTTCTCTCTTCCTCATCTCCCTGGAGTTCGACCTTGGTGACTCACGGGCCTTCCTACACGGGGTCTCCCCTCTGAACTCCAGTTAGCGTCTGGGTTCCCTGCAGGCCTTTTCTCCCCACTAGTCTGAATAGCTCAGAATAGACTCCACCAGTGACCTTCGGCATCACTTCTGCCACCTCTGTGTTTCCTGTTTCTCTCTACAGGGCCACCATCCTTCCAGTCGCTGAGGCTACGTGTGGGCTCCTCTGTGCTCACGCATCCCACCTGGCGCCTCTCCCAGCTACCTTTCCTTCCATTTTCACCCCCACGGCTTGGAGCGTCATTCCTGGTGTCACACCTTTTGGCCTCTAGAATTGCTCAGATGGATAAGAATCCAGCCATAAGATGCATATTTATAAAGCATAGCTTGGCCAATCCCACCTTTCTGCTCAAACACCTTTGCTTACACCTGAAGTTCAGCCTTAGCCCGGCCCTCAAGGCCCTCAACAGCATGGCCCTGACTACCGTCCAGCATGACCTGTCACTCCCAGCATTAACCCCTCAGACCTCGCCCGTGCTGTGCCTTCAGTCTGGAACTCCTTTCTCCTGTTCTACATATCCACATCTGCCCAGCTTCAAAGCCGAGGTCAAATGCCACCATTTCTACACACTCTTTTCTGAGCTCCGCCGAATGCAAATCATTGCACCTCCATGCTCTAAACTCTCAGAACACTCTCTGTGACACATCCCTCTCTGCCTTGCATCTCAGTAATCTGCAGAAGAAAGGAGGGAAACAAGCACTTGTTAGGTCTGTGTTAGGACTGTCTATTAGCTCCTCCGGTGTTTATATAACCTGGGAGGTGGATGATATTACCCCTTGTTACAGAGGAGGAAACAGTGGTTCAGAGCGGCACCTTGAAATTTATTTCTCACGGCAGGCTGTCCAACACCACGTCTGTGCTCTCACCACTCCATCGAGAGCGCGCCTTAAGTCCCCTCTGGATGGTGACCTCCTTGAGGGTAAGCACTTGCTTTCCACCTTCACGAACCCAAACGCCCGGCGCGGGGCGTGGCGCGTGGCCAGCACCGGTGAGTGCCGAGGGCTGACGAAGGACGGACTGGCCGGCGGTCTGTTGCCCAGCTGTGTGCAGGACCGCAGCTGCGTGGTCCCAACTTACTCCTGCTCTAAATACCTCACCGCCCATTCCCGTCTCGGTGTTTGTTCCCGCTCTCTGTGTCCTACGTCTGTGTTTCCCTTAGCCTGGCACACGTTGGAGGAGGCGGAGATGGCATCTGCGTGCTCCTTTGTCCAGACCCTCAGTGGAACCATCAACAAGTGATGTCTGGTGATGGAAACAGGTTGTTTGCCAGGATGCTTTTGTGCTGCTTTTTGGACCACTTCTACTTGCATTTTCTCCACCTCATTTTCACGGATAGAAACTTCGCGTGTAGAATCCACTGTCTCTAAATTGTTTCTCCTGGACTCCCCTCGCCTCCTTGATGGATTCCACACCTCCCACCCCACCCCCGGCTGGCTGCCCAGCGCCCAGGGCACAGCGGGGCTCCTGACTCCCTCCTCATCTCTGCTACACCTGCTTAACTGATCTTACAAACTAGCCGGGACCAGGTGACTGTTCATGGAGCTTTTGCGTGAATTCTGTGCTCTTTCCAGTTGATCAGGAGCTTTATGGAATGATTTAATTTAAAAAACTGTAATGGTAGGAGCTCAGGCACCATAGTCCCCTGTTGGGAAGGTATTTTAGGGTGAGGGGACTTTTCCGAGGATCCTCCCATCGCACCATTGATGGCCCAAGCCAGCTACACCCCGTCCCCACCCCCAGTGCTCCCCACTTGATCTGCAGCTGGGAAGTGCGGAGCTCTCATTGCCAACCCCATTAGCCACCTGACATGCAACGTGACTCACAGGCGGGGCTGATGAAACTGGTGACAAATATAAACGTGATTCCCCTGGAGAGCAAGGGTGACACCCGTGTGGGGCTGGCACTCCTGGGGCTGAGGGAGTGGCTGCCCGAGCTGGCCAAGGAGGCTCAGAGACAAGCTGGGGCAGAGTTTCTTCTCTTCTGACTCCCAGCCCATCAGCAACGCCTTTGACAGATGCCATACGCTGTCCCAGGACAAACCACACCGTTGGTGGCAGCAGGGAATGGGGAGAATCCGCTGCTGTCCTGTGGATGGTGGATGGGCGGGACCCTGCACCTGCTTTTGTTTTTTCAAAAAACGCCAGAGAGCCTCTGACTCCACTGGTGTGTTGCTTTGATATTAGAAATCCTCATTTTGCCTCCGAATTCCTGCATAAATCCTCGTGAGGCCCCGGGTCTATGGTGGATGGATTTCATGGGCATCAGTGGTTCTGCGCAGCTGTTGCGGTATTTCTGACGTCTGAGTGCACGTTCGTTCCCATGAAGTGCTCCAGGGGCCTCTAAGCTCCTGCATGCCTGCTCCCCGCCGGCCCCCTCTCTGTCCCGACCTGCGAGTTGCTGCAGCTCTTGCTGCAACTGTTCTGGGCTCGCTCAGCAAAGACTGTCCCTATTAATCCACTGCTAATGACATGTTCTGGTTTATTTGCATATATTTATTTGTATCTCATCCGTGTGTCACGAGATGAAATGTAACGCTGGGAAGTGAAATTGCTGTGACTACCGATAATGCTGATTACTATTAGCATCTTTGGGGATGTGGGAAGCATTTTATTTGTGTCAAGGTGACATATTGAAAAAGAGAGCACATGCTCTCTTCCTAACCCAATAGAAGGGTTAGGAATTGCCAGATAAATGTCAGGCATTGTAGACAGACAGGTAGATAGGTAGGTATAGAGACAGATAGGTAATATAAATACATTTATATGCATTATATATAATTGCATATATGTAATATATGTAGGTATTACACGTATACACAGAGACAGATGCTAATCTCAAGTACTCAATGATGGGAATTCAAAACTGTTTTTGTCAGGGAGAAGGAACTGAGCCAGGCACCAAGGCAGAGGAGGACAGGCTGAGCTCCCAAAGGAGGGAGGCCTGGCGTCCTGCACAAGCAGCCGAACCAGTCTCTGGGTGATGTCCTGGCTCCTGGCTGGACACCACGGATTCTCCTCGGGCCTCACCAGGCTGCAGGGGCAAGCAGATGCTCGCAGCTGTTCCCAGGCAACGGCCAAGGGTGTGCTCACGAGGCAAGGCTGTGCCTGTGCCCCAGAGACTTCGCCCTGAAACACTCCGGGGATGCAGCCCTTGCAAAGGCCTGGCTCGTGCACTTGGCGTCCAGCTGCAGCAGGAAGTCGTCCCTGGCAGCTACGGCATCCTCGGATCCGAGGAACAGTGTGATCCTGACCTGGTGGTGAGAACGAGGAGCTCTGAAGCTTCCCCCTTTTAACTCTGCAACATTTCGAATGGTTTCGTGACCTCTCAGAACCATCATTATGAAAAACATAAATGTGCTCTTCACTTTAGAGGCAAGATGATCTCATCTCAGACACCAGTCTCAGGATCAACAGCATCAAATAATCCGGTTGCCTCGCTGAGAATACAGATTCCCACCCTCCACTCTGAGGGTAGGTCTGGAGTGGGCCCTGGAATCTGCATGTAAACAAGCAGCCAGATTTGGGGACACTGTCCTGGTCTAACTCCCCACAAGCATAGAAATCCCTTCCACGATATTCCTGAGCTGAAGAGTCTAAACAGCACTGTTTTTCTTGCTGAGCTGAAAACTGCCTCAGAGCAATGTTTGCCCATGTGCTCTGCGTTACCCATTGGCACAACAGACCAAAGCCCTCCGGATTTGAGGGGCTGGGAGAAGAGCCCAGGGCAGAGGAGTCAGTGTGTGTGTGCATGCATGTGTGTGTGTGCATGTGTGTGTTCTTGCACATGTTGGGGGCACTGGTTGAAGCAGGTCTGAGGCAGAAAGGAAGGTAATAGAGATCAAACAGGGGCTTGGCTCATCTAGTCCAGCCTTCTAGAACCAAGGGAAACAGAGACTGGGGAAGGGTGGGAAGGACAAGTGTGCAAACACAGAGCAGTGCAATGTGCAGCTTGTCCAAGAGACTCTGGCAGCAGTGTGACTGGTGGGGAACACGCAGAGCTGCATCAGCAGAGGTGGAGACCTGCAGGGAGGGGGCAGGGAGCCAGCATCAGGCACCTGCTGACATTAGGGAAACCTTGAAATCCCTGGGAGACTTGAGCAAAAGGAAGGCAGCCATTCCTCCTTATAGGGGCAAGAAAGGGATTTGCTGGCCAGAGTGCCAGAGGAGGGCGTGGGACCCTTAGCTATAAAAGTGATTTCTAGATCCCACTGGTTTGGGGGCAGGGCTGTCAGCACAGGTCCCTTAGCCCTGGATCCTCCGGGCTCCTGCTGCGTCTCGGTTTCCATGGTCCCTGGACTGTTGGCCACCCTGGTGAAGCACCTTCGGTTAGGAGAGCGCAGGATTCCAGAAGCAGTGTGATCAGTATGGAATAGAGTGGAGCTCACACAGAGCTATTATAACGCCTTCTCTGTTCTGCACATTATACTATTAAGTAGCTCCTTTGCCTTCTAGCAGTCCTTTAATAAGATCCGTTCTCACTGAGCTTGCAGACATCTCAGCCCTCTAGAATCCTTTCACAGAATTTCTCTTAAAATCATACCAGTAGGCAAGTAGTGACTTTATATTTTTCCTTATCAAATTTTATCTTTTCGTTTAGACATCCCTTTTCTGGGTTTCAGAGGCTTTTCTGAATCCTGAGCCACGGCCAGTGTATTAGCTACCCCCCACACGTTGATTGGCAAATTTGATCAATATGACTTTGGTGGCTTCTTGAACAGAGTTTGCAAACCATAGAACCAATATAAAACTTCGTGGTGCAGTAGTAGGGGCGTCCCTCCACCCTGACGTTGAATAGGGAGCGTTAGGCCAGCTACGAAGTCAGCTGGTTGTACGGTCACACGCAGCACTTTCCAAACGACTCAGCGCAGCATTCATCAAAGGGTGTCGTAGTTATGTTTTACGCAGCCGTCTCACCCACCAGGCTGAGGTTCTGCAAGGCAGGGGCCACGCTTTATTTGCTCTTGTGATTACAATGCCCAGCCCAGCACAGTAGGCGTGCACCGTGCGTGGTGCGTTTCCACAACTTGCCCACGGTGGCATCAAGAAGACTTTGCAATGTTCTTGCCAAAATTAAGGTACTCTTTCATGCTGCATCTATCAAGAAATGTCATGAGCTGTGAGGTTAACTGGATACAACTTCTCGGAATCATTCATTCTTCTTACACATGGAACATCAGTTTGATAATATGCCATTGGTTTGTTCATCCAACCCGGACTTTTGTTAGTACTCCAGGTCATGTTCATTGCTCTGTAATTTTTGGTCTCCACCTTTTTCTCTGCTCCCCCCACCCCTGGCAGCGCTGCAGCTGTGCTTGGCAGGTGGCCGGCGGTGGAACAGCCTGGGGAGGACAGAGCTGCTCAGTCCTAATCTGCTCCCTTTTCTCCCCTCTCGATGAAAATGATCCTAAAACCAGAAGGGGAGCAAGACTTGAGCAAGGGCGCGAATTGTCTCTGAGAAGCTCAGCGGGGAGACAAGCCACAGTCTTTGAT
>CAUYRT010066012.1:0-22141 GCA_963574885.1 Lepilemur ruficaudatus
CTGTAGTCCCAGCTACTTGGGAGGCTGAGGCAGAAGGATTGCTTGAGCCCAGGAGTTTGAGGTTGCTGTGAGCTAGGCTGATGCCACGGCACTCACTCTAGCTTGGGCAACAGAGTGAGACTCTGTCTCAAAAAAAAAAAATAAAATAAAAACCAACCTGCCTCACTGACTTGTGTCATCTGCCTTGCCCCGTAGGTGCTTGGGTTTGTAGCATCCTCCCAGAACGTCCCACAGTCTGCCCACCAAGGACAGCGGGCCTCTCTGCACACCCCCCGCTGGCTCGTCCCCACCCTGGGTCAGCCTGGCTCCTGCCCTTGGCTCTGTTCCCTACCTGATGGCCTTGTTCCTGTTTCTGGTCCTGACACTGGGGCGCATCCTTATGGCTGGACTCTCAACTCAGAGAGTTGGCCCAAGCTCTTCTCCTGCTGGTGCGGGACATACCAGCTGCCCCAAGACCAGCCACCATCTCTCACCTGCCAGCCAGCGCCTTGACCAGGGATCCCCCTAGGTGGAAGGGTATTGTTCAGACTCTCCTCGTGACAAAACAGGACTCAGAATTGGCTTTCACAAGAAGAGGAATTTCTTGACGCATAAATGAGACATATCTGCAGCAGGCGGCCTCTAAGACAGTGCCAGTGACCCTGTCTTTTGGTACTCATGCCCTGGTGTAGTCCCTTCGCCCTGAGTGTGCGCTGGACTGAGATTAGGTCGTAAACATTCTGTCCTGGAGGTGCGTTTGTTTTTTGGCAGTCACTTGTGTCACATGTGCTGGGGAAGCAGGGTGCCATGGTGAACTGCACTGGGGAGATGCCCCACACGGTGTGGTGAGAAGCTGTCAGTCTTGCAGCCACTGAGGAACAGAGTCCAGCCCATAACCACATGAGTGAGCTTGGAGTTGACCCTCCCTCAGCGGAGCTTTCAGATGAGACCGCAGCCCCATTCTCAGCTAGGTAGCAATGTCCTGAGAGACCTTGAGCCAGAGGAACCCAGCTAAGTTGTTTTCAGATCCTTGACTCAAGGAGACTGTGAGGTGATTAATGTTTGGTTTTCTTGGCTGTCAAGTCTTGGGGTACTTTGTTACGCTGTGCTAGACGACACATAGACTCATGGTAAGCAGCCTTCAGGCTTGGATGAACCCAGGTGCTGGCGTGAGGATGCCAGGAATGCTCTGTCTTCGCCTCTGGGCCCAGCTGTGCTCTGTGGGGGCTTTGTCCTGGGGGGAGGTCTCTCCTCCTATGGTGCGGAGGGCCCAGAAGCTGTGGCCCACATCTCATGCCTTGCCGACTCCCTGGCCTGCTGTAGTTGAGTGTTCACCCTGACCATCACGGTGGCCAGGAAGATGTGGTGCTTGAGTTGGCCAGGCCTGGGCCCTCCCACCCCTGAAGCCCGGGATCTGACCCAGATTAAAGGAGGGGTTGTTTCACAAGGGAGCCTGGGCCACCTGTGAGAACAGGGCAGGCAAAAGTCACTGCAGCCTACCGGGGAGGCTGTGGGGTAGACTAGAATTGTCTGTTCCACCACAGAGATGCAGACCCTGTGGGCAGACAAGTTCATCACCGCAGTGATCTCCTGGCATTGGGCTGGGAGTTGTGCCCTGGAGGAAGCGAGGCCAGCGAGGCATTGTGGAGTGGGGGATTGCGTGCCAGTGGCGCTCTGCAGCCATCCTAGATAAAGTGGTCATTGGTGACCTTAGTGCTGACCTTCTGGTTTGGACCTGGGATGGCAATTTTTTAAAATTTTATTTTAAAAGTTAATTCTTGTTTGGGTTGATTTTTTGGGAATTCATTATTATTTTTAATTGACACATAACACTTGTACATATTTATAGGGTACAGTGTGATATTTCGATACATGTATACAATGTGGAATGATCAAATCAAGGTAATCAGCACATCCATCACCTTGAATGTTATCATGTCTTTGTATTGGGAACATTCACAATCTGCTCTTCTAGCTGTTTGATAGTATATAATAAATTGCTAATTATAGCCGCCCCGCACTGCTATAGAGCTCTAGAACCTGTTCTTCCTAGCCAGCTGTGCTTCCATATCCATTAGCTGCCCTCTGGCTCTCTGTCCCCTCCGTAACCATTCTTCTACTCTTCATCTACCAGATCCATGGTTTTAGCTCTTACACATGAGTGAGAACATGCAGTTATTTATCTTTTGTGCCTGGCTTATATCACTTAACATAGTGGCCTCCAAGTTCATCCATATTTGGGCTGACAATATTAAGCTCAGCCAACCACAAGGCCCCGAACTTTAGACCCATATCAAACCCACCCATGGGGGTCCCTTCCTTCTCATTGACACTCAAAGCTCATTCTCGAGTTGGAGCCCATGAGAAAGCAGATCCTCTCATCTGACCCCTCCTTCAGAACCGTGACCTCTAAGGTCACCTGGAGGCAGGTATCACCTGGCAGGGACTCGGGGGATGAGCTAGGGGGTTAGATGTGAGGCAGATGCCCACTCTCCCGGCTCCTCTCACATGAGTGAGAGTGGCAAGCTTTTCTGCCCATTCTGGTTATGTTGCAGAAACCAACGAGCTTCACATCCCAGTGACTTAAAACAACAAATATTTAGTTTCTGCCCGTGCCGTGTGTCTGTTGTGACTTGGCAGAGGATTCCAGTGTCATTGTCACTCAGGGGCCTAGGTGGCAGAGCAGCCACCATCTCAGTGTCAGTGGACCACATGCCAGAGAGGAGTGCCTGCTGAAGGATCTCAGTGGGCAATTAAATGCTCCCACCCAGAAGAGACTTGTGCCACTTTGGCTCACAGCTCATTGGCCAGAGCTAGTCACATGCTCCTGTCAATCATGGGGGGCAGAAAGGGCCCCCCCACCTTCAGCTTCCCCTGGGCAGTCCATCACTGTGCCAGCATCCAGCAGGTCCTGGTCACGAGGTGGCTCACTCTGCTTTATGACTTACTCCATTGGGACATGCTGACACCTTGTTACAGTGAGCAGTCTCATCTCCCAGGAGCCGGAGACAAAGTCTTCACAGTTGGCTCTGTGCTCGGGCCTTGGGAGCTGCTCTGCACATCCTATAAGCCATGGACTTGGGTAACACATGGGATTTGCCTCCCTTGGCCTTGACCCTTTCTCCCTTCTTCTGAAACTACCCGGCTTACTAACAATACCCTAGGTCGGCCTTTTTATACTTATACACACAAAGAGAAATATGTGGCTGTACTTTGTGTATGTTTATGCAAAAGAAGAAATAGAATACCTACATACATATTTACCAAGGAATATGCATCTCTGTTTTACGGACAGATAAATTATTAAAGAGGAAAAGAGTATGCCGAGGATTCTTGGAGGGACTCGTAGTTCTCTTGGAGGAAACTACTTCAGTGGTGGGAGTATGTGGTGAGAACAGAAACCAGTGCCTGCCATGAGGATCACAGAGTGGGACATGTGCCACTCACAGAGACAACATGGTACATGTTTTATTTGGGGAGGCAGTTTAGGGCAGTGGGCTGAATATAGATTTTGGTTTGAGGCTTCCTGGGTTCAGATCTCAGTTCTTCCACTTCCTACTTATGTAACCTGGGGCAAGCTACCTAACTTCTCTGAGCCTCAGTTTCTTGTCCAGGACTTCCCTCTTAGTCCTGAAGACTACATGAGAGGCTGAGTGTGGTGGCTCACGCCCATAATCCTAGCACTTTGGGAGGCAGGAGGATTGTTTGAAGCTAGGAGTTCGAGACCAGCCAAGGCAGGAGGATTGTTTGATGCAAGGAGTTCGAGAACAGCCTGAGTAGGAGTGAGACCCCATCTCTACAAAATATAGAAAAATTAACCTGGCATGATGGCACACACCTGTCGTCCCACCTATTTGGGAGGCTGAGGCAGGAAGATAGCTTATGTCCAGGAATTTGAGGTTGCAGTGAGCTAGGATGACGCCACTGCACTCTTGCCAGTGTGACAGAATTAGACCCTGTCTCAAAAAAAAAAGTAAATGAATGTGTCTGCTGATGTCATGGTGTAAAGCGGGTGTGCCCGACGATCTGTCCCCAGGCCAGCCCCAGCTCGCAGGTGTGCATCGTGACACACAGTGGGATGTGGTTGTTCTCGTGGCTTCCTCTCCGCGGTTCCTGTGGGGTGGTCTCTTTGTACCCATTCTTTGTGTGGCTCCTTTGCTACAGCAGTTTCTTTTTTGCAGTTTCTTTTCCTCCATTGTATTGGGTTCTGAAAATACCTTTAAATGGAGAAAATGTAAGGTTATCTCCTGCTTCTTCTGGGCCTACATGCCATATTGGGACGTCTGCCTTCCATGGCTGGACCCTCCCGGAACTGTGAGCTCTTTGGGGTGAGGTCCCCACCACATTCATCTCCTGTCCAGGGCCTGCCCAGAACAGGTGCCTCATAGGACACAGGAACTGCTGGAAATGGGGTGGAGTGAGTAGACTCTGAGAGGCCTTAGCTGACCTCAGAGCTTTGCTTCCACATCTCACCTGAACCCTGTGTGGTGACTTTCTGTGGAAACCCATGTGGCTGAGTATGGCTGGGAAATGTTTCCTTCCATTCAGCAAGTGGGAGGCAGGTTCTGAGAGTGACTGGGCATGGCGCCCAGTGCCAGCTGGATCACTCCCCAGTGGATGGGGTCTGTCACCACTGCACCCTGCTCAGCCCCCAGCTAGTCCACCAGATCCCAACCTCTCTCCCATCTCTCCACACCCCCTACAGTCCATGAGCCTCATCGAGATTGGGAATCCCTCTCAGAGCCTGGAGAACGTCTGCCGCTGGGCCTACCTGCAGCAGAAGCCGGACACAGGCCACGATGAATACCACGATCATGCCATCTTCCTCACACGGCAGGACTTCGGTCCTTCGGGCATGCAAGGTGAGCCTCACCCCTGCAGGGCCACAGGGGGGAGTGGAGCCAGCGTGGAGCTGTGAGGGCCTGCAACAGCCTCAGCCGAGGAAGAGTGTCAAGGCAGGAAGCGGCTGTGGCCACCTTCGCTGGGTGAGGGTCGGGTTCAGTGCTAGTGACCTCCTGGCTCTGGAACACCAGCAGGGCCTCTGTCATTTACCCCAGAAACTGTATCCCCAGGGTCCAAGGGAGATCAGAGGTGGTGAAGTGGGCAGAGTCTGGGCCTGGCAGCCCAAAGACCAGCCAGGGTCTGTGGCTGCGCTTCAGGGTTACTTGCTTCCCCCAGTTTCTAAAAAAACAAATTGAACCAGTTGCCAACCTTTAAAAGTTTAGACATTTCTACATAAAGATTCAAACTATATAAAACTGACAGATCTAGAAGAAGAAATTGGCAAGTCTACAATCATGAAGATATTAACACACTTCTTAGCGACTAATGGAACAACAGACAAGAGAATTGGTAAAGACGGAGAAGATTGGAATTAAGCAACTCGACCCGATTGTCTCCTGGAGACGGCTGTGCCAGACGCCAGAGGACGTGCGCTCTGTGAGTGCGCAGGACTGCGTGCCGCACTGGCTGTGCTGCGCCACTGGGAAATCACAACGAATGTGAAAGATTAGAATGTGTTCCCTGACAACACTGGAAAAGAAAGATAAGAAATTCTAAATGTTTGGAAATTAAACAGTATACTTAGAAATAATCCGTGGGTCAAAGAAGAAATAACAGTAGAAATTAGAATATAATTTTAAAAGGAATGAGAATGACAATATGACACATCAGAACTCCTAGAGATAGCTAGCATAATTAGATTGCTATGGGTAGCCTTAAGTGCACTTATTAGAAAAACAGACTGAAAAGTCAATCATATGTGCATATATCTCAAAAAATTTGACACAGAACAGCCAATTAAACCCCCCAAAAGTAGAAGGAAATTATAAAGATAAGTGCAGAATTGTTGAAAAGAAAAACAATATAGTACAATAGAGAAAGCCAACAAGACCGAAATTTGGTTCTTTGAAAAACATGGATTAAAATTGAAAAACTCTTAGCCTTACTCATTTTAAATTTACTAAGATCAGGAGTATAAAAGAGACATGACTACATATCCTTCAGAATTTTAAAAGATAATAACAAGGTATTTTGAACAGCTTTATGTTAATATATTTGTCAATTTGAATGAAAGGTACAAATTCCTTGGAAAAACATAAAATCTGAGAAAAAACAGAAAATCCAAATAGTTTCATATCTATTAAAGAAATTAAGTTTGTAATCATTATAAAAGCCTTCCTTCATAGTAAACTCCAGGACTTAACAGCTTCACCAGATAATTCTTCCTAATGTTTAAGGAAGAATACCAATTATACACAAACTCCCAGAAAAATGAAAAGAGAAGGAACATTTTCCAACTATTTTATGAGGCCTACATAACATCAGGAGCGAAATCTGAGTAGGACATCATAAGAAAAAGTTTACAGGCCAATGTCTCTCATGAATATAGGCATAAACTCCTCCCAAAATACCAGCAAATCAAATCTAGTGCTAGATTTTTTAAAAAGGTTCTATAGCACAATGAATTCAAGCGTATTCTAGGAATACAATATTGGTTTAACGTTGGAAGATCAATCCTTGTAATTCATCACATTAACAGAATAAAGGAGAACATATGGTCATCTCAATTGATCGAGAAAAAATACTTGACAGAAATCAAGATCCATTTATGATCAGATGTTTTATAGAACTAGGAATAGAAGAAAACTTTCTTAATATGGCAAAGGATATTTATAAAAGCCCTACAATAAACATCATACGTAACAGTGAAATGTTAGAAGCATTTCCTCTAGACTGAGAATGTGTCAAGAATGTCTGCAGTTACCACTTCTGTGCAACATTGGAGTGGAAGTCATAGCCAATGAAATAAGGCAAGAAATGAGGCAAGAAAAAGAAATGAAAATGTAAGAATCAGAAAGGAAGAAATCAAACTCTCATTTGAAGTTGATATGCTTGTGTACATAGAAAATAAAAAAAACTAAATAACCTATTAGAATTACTAATTCATTTGATCATGGTTGCTGGTGATAATATCAATATACAAAAATCAATTGAATTTCTATATTCTAAAAGCAAATGGAAACTAAAATTTAGAAACTGGTATCACTTACAGTAAAATAAAAAACAGAAAATGCCTAGTAATAAGTCTAACAAAATAGGTCCAAGACCTAAACCAGAATATTCTCAAACATTTTTAGGGGAAATTATAAAAGACTAGGTAAAGAAAGGGATATGTCATGCTTATAGATGGGGAGAATCAATATTGTAAAGATATTGGGCCAGATGTGCCTTATGTCCTATAATCCCAGTGCTTTGGGAGGCTAAGGCAGGAGGATCATTTGAGGCTGAGTTCTAGGTCAGCCTGGAAAACATAGCAACACCCCGTCTCTACAAAAAGATTTTTTAAAATTAGACAGACATGGTGGCATGCACCTGTAATACCAGCTCCTTGGGAGGCTAAGGTAGAAGGATCGCTTAAGCCCAGAAGTTTGAGGTTTCAGTGATTTGTGATGATGCCACTGCATCCAGCCTGGGCAACAGAGCTAGACCCTGTCTCAAAAAAAAAAGTGTAAAGATATCAGTTTTCTCCAAAGTGATCTATAGAGTCAGTGCTGCTTACACTCTGGTGCACCTCAATGTAAGTTGATTCCAACAGAATATTTTGAAGATACTGACAAGTTAATTCTAATATTAATATAGAAACGCAATGGGCCAAGAATAGCCAAGAACAATGGAAGAAGAACAAAGTATTCAATACTTATGAAAATATAATAGAGTACAATTTTGATGCAAGGATGGATAGAATGCAAGAATGCAGAGTTCAGAATTGAACCTATGGACACTTCCTTTACTACAAAGGTGACACTTCAGAGTAGCGGGGTAAGATAGTCTTTTAAACAAATGATGCTGGGTCAATTGACTGTCCAAACTGGGAGAAGAAATGAAGCCTGACACCTCCACTTTACTCCACATACAAAGAGCATCTCATGGATTTTAGATCTAAATATGAAAGGTAAAATAATAAAATTGGAGAAGATAATATAGAAGAATATCTCCATGTTCTTGGAATAAGATAAGTTTTTTTAAAAGGAAATATAAAGCACTAACACAATGGAAAAGATTGATAAGTAGTATTGTATTAACATTAAAAACTTTTGTTCATTAAAGGTACTATTAATCTTTTGGGGAAAAATATTTATAATACATATATCTATAAAAGGACTTATATTTCAAGTATACAAAGAACTCCTACAAATAATATAATAATGATAAAATACGAACAATCCAGTAGAAAAATGACCAAGAGACTTTATCAGGCTCTTAAGCAACAAATATATGAGAAGGTGCTCAACCTCAGTAGATATAAGGGAAATACAGTTAAAACCACAATGAGATACTGGACATACTTTATGGAATGGTTTACATTTCAAAGGCTGAAAATAGCTCCCCTTCAAATGCAGTGCAGCCAGTTGACAGGTGATCAGAGCGTTCTTTCAGCTCTTTTGTCTGGGTGAGAGTTATAATGGGTTAGGGCAAACTGCCCCACAGGAGAGGAAACCCACACAAATTTTATATTAAGTGACTTGATCCTTCCTTTAAAAATGTGACAGGAAAGACAAGGATTACCAGATATTTAAAAAAACAAAACAAAACAAAAAAAACAAAAAACTTACAGCATGAAAAAGATGGCCCAAGATGGAAACAAGACAAAAAGTTTGAAAACTGACGTCAGAGGAAATAGAGATAATTTAGAGACTGGAAAAGAACATTTTAAAAAGTAATATTTCCAGAACGTTTGAGAAAGTACAACCATAAACCCAGAATAGGTTGCTATGAAGAATTAGAGAACAAGTATGAAATTAAGGACATGATGGATAAAAAATTCAAAAGCATAGGGCATCTCTCAATTTGGAACAACAACAACAACAACAAAAAAACGGTTCAAATGAAAGAAAAGTTAGGAGACTTAGAGGGGCAATCCAGGAGGTACAACATGTATCTAGTAAGATTCCAGAAAGAGAGAACCCCAAAATAAAATAAGAAGGGGAGGAAAAAAGAAAAATTATAGATACTTTTCCAAATCATACAGGCTCATGTCATGCTAAGTAGGATGCATGAAAAATACACCCACACCAAGGCACATATTCATATGCGAGCTTTGCACACAAAGGACAAAGAGAAGATTCAAACTTCTGCTCTGGCACACCGCCTCAACAATTGTCTTACAATCTACACAGCAAAAAATATAGATTTTCCTCTTTATTCCAAGGGGAAAAGACAACAGTTAGATTATAATGGTGCTATTTTTACAGAAAAGTGTAAAAGCCAGCACAGCCTAGGTCCTGTGTCCCTCCTTCCTTTCTTCTCTGTTTTTCTCTTTGAGCAAATTGCCATGGGGTATGGCAGGAGTGGGGGAGGTTAGAGTTCTGAGAGTTGGGGCTGCACACTTGGCTGGCTTCTAGGAAGACTCCCAGGGGTATAAGCAGAGGCCCCCCATTTCACCCCAGCTCTGTGCCCATTTCACCCCACTTCTAGCTTATCCAGGCTGCCTCCCTCTGTTGAGATTAGAACTGGGGCACAAAGCTAGATCCCATTTTCTGCTCTCCTTGGTTTTATGTGGGGTCTCAGCATCATGACCTTCAGCTACCCTCCCCTGACCCTGGCCTGCCACGGGCTGCTGGCCTTGCCTCCTGCAGCTGATCTGACCTCTTAGTCCCCACCCACCAAGCCCCTGCTACGTGATTTCCTGGGTCAGTGTGGCTTACTGATTGACTCAACAGCCTTGTAGCCTCTGGCGTCATGGAGACGGGTCTAGCTGGGGTCTGTCTCAAAGACCCCAGAGAAACCAGGGGTACCCAGGGAAGGTGCCCAGAGGAGGTGGATTAGAGAGTGTGATGCCAGCAGACATGGCCAGGCTGCCTCCAGCAGAGAGAGGGTGTGGAGGAGAACAGCAAGTAGGAAGCTGCCGAGGCGGCAGGCGAGCCCCAGCCTGTGAGACCCAGACTCGGAAGTGGCCCCACTAAAGGCAGGGCAGTCACAGGGCTCGGGTGGTGATGGGCTGGGGCCTGCTGCCTGGGTGGTCTTCTGAGCAGTGCCAGCTGAGGGGTCCTCAAGGAGAAGCAGCACTTGGGAATTAGGCCAGGACCCCACCACCCACCATTTGGGCTGCGGCAGGGTCTAGGGCTTCCTCAGGCTGGCCTCTGGGCCTGGGAGCTGGAGCCACCTCTTGTCTCCTCCCAGGCTACGCTCCTGTCACCGGGATGTGCCACCCCGTCCGCAGCTGCACCCTGAACCATGAGGATGGCTTCTCCTCGGCATTCGTGGTAGCCCATGAGACCGGCCATGTGTAAGTGGCCTGGCTATCCTTGTGGTCTGAGAAAGGGGAGGGCACAGACGGGCCACCCAGAATCCGTGGTATGGGAAGGACGCACCTGTGTGAATGTCACTTGGGATATGATGTTCTGTGCTCCTGGCACTGCTCAGGGCAGGCCCAAGGCCCACTTTCTGCTGAAGAAAGAAATCAAAGGGAGGATATGCCTGCGGCCGGCAGGAGTGAGGCCTTGCGCCGTTATCCCATTCCAGTCACCGGCAGAGGGGCTCCCACCCCGTTTTATAGAGAAGTCGCTAAGCTTCTTAGAGGGTCACCCAGAGTAAGAGAGCTGGATGCAGGAAGCCACGGCCTGCAGGGTGCATGTTCCCAGCACCATGTGAGCCCCTGAACCTGGGGCGGGATGCGCGTTGGTGATGGGGACCCTCACATAGCCTCACTGCTGAGTGTGGAGTGGGTGCCCCAGACTAAGAGCCGCAGAGCCTCTGCCTCCGCTGCACTCTCATGGAACAGTGCCTCTCTTGGGGACGGGGTACCTGGGAGGCTGCCCACTGGATGCCATCTCTCCAGAGTGCCCAGCTGTAAGAATGTAGCCCATGGAGAGTCGGTACCTCCTGGCTTGGGCAGACCGGGCTACCAAGGCCAAGAGAGGCCAGCAGGAGAGGCAGGAGCACCCCCTAGGGTCCTGGTCGGAGGGAGAGCTGGCAGGCCAGGGCACTGGCAGGGGCCCAGCACGCTGCCTTGTCCCTCACAGGCTGGGCATGGAGCACGACGGGCAGGGCAACCGCTGCGGCGATGAGGTGCGCCTGGGCAGCATCATGGCACCCCTGGTGCAGGCTGCCTTCCACCGCTTCCACTGGTCACGCTGCAGCCAGCAGGAGCTGAGCCGCTACCTGCAGTGAGTACCACCCGTGTCCCTGAGGGCGATCCCTCCACCCCTGGGCTCACTGCTAGGAGGGCCGAGTCCCTGGTGAGTCGGGGTCCAGCCCGAGCCCTCAGACCCCGGGTCCTCCGGCCTAAGGTGCGGGGGAGGAGAGAGGGCAGGCCTGCAAGAGGACTCTTACCCGGGAGAAGACCCCATTGTTGGGGGCCTGGCCTTGAATGGCAAGGGAGTAAGGCAGCTACTCTGGGATCTGCGCAATACAGGACCTGGTATCTTACACCAAGGACAAGAGATGCAGCAGGGAAACTGAGGCAACACAGCCGAGGGCTGGGGGTGCAGGCAGGCCCTCCTGGCAGCTACAGAAGGGTCCTCGGTGCCTCACAGGCTGGATGGCCAGCCTGGCTGAAGGCTGCTTTGGTGCCCACATGTCTCCTCACAGCTCCTACGACTGCCTGCGGGACGACCCCTTCGCCCACAATTGGCCGGCGCTGCCCCAGCTCCCCGGGCTGCACTACTCCATGAACGAGCAGTGCCGCTTCGACTTCGGCCTGGGCTACATGATGTGCACTGCAGTGAGTGACGGGGAGGCAGGCTTGGGGGGCAGCTCCTGGGCCAGTGTGAGGGCTGGCCCAGCCTGGGGAGGGCAGAGCAGCCCTCCGGATGTGGCAGCATCTCCTCTGCACCCACCACTGCTCACCCAGTAGGCCCCCAGAGCCTGCCTGGTGGGTGCAGACATGGTCCTTGGCAGGAGGCACACAGGTGACAGGGCTGTGACCAGGGGCCTCAAGGGACAGTGGGAACCTGGCAAGGCCTACAGAGGTCAGGAGGGCTTCCTGAGGAAGAAGTGAGCTGTGAAGGCTAAGTGGGAGGAGAGGGCATTCCAGAAGGGAAGGTCATGTATGCAGAGGCCTAGCAGAGAACACAGCATTCAGAGAAGCACCTGTGTGCCCAGGGCCAAGCTCCTGGAGGGGCCCACTCACTAGCATGGAGACAGTGCAGCTAGAGCTTTTGTGCCTGTGAGCTTTTGAATGCTTGTCCCTGCTGCATAGAGGAAGGAAGCAAGGGAGTCCCACTTTACAGATGAGGAAACCAAGCCCCACTGAAGTTAGGTGATGAGCCTGAGCCCACACAGAGAGCATGTGATGACCCAGGCACTGACGTAGGAGGCCTAGCTCCTTTCATGACTGCCTGAGAAGCACAGTGGACTCGATTCTCATGGCAGTGGGGGCTCTGGAAAGGTTTGAACAGGGGAACAGCATGGCCAGATCTGAGTTTTAGCCAATCCGTCAGGGAAGTCCTGGGGGAAGAGCTGTGTCCAGGGCAGGACACGGAAAGGCCAGAGAAGAGGCGACTGGGGACAGAGGGGACGGAGGACTTGGCTGGGGTGAGAGGGGCCTGTGGGAGCAGAGGGGGCTTCACCAGGGCTTCAGGAAGGGACTCCACAGTGGGGGGTCAGCTGGTGTCCACAGGGCCCTGCAGCAATAGCCCTTTGAAGTCACCAGCCACTCCTGCCCTGCCGGAAGGTGGCCACCCAGCTCTCATGCTGGCATACTGGCTCCCAGCTGCCTGTCCACAGGGTGTGCAGCCTCCTGCTGCCCCCGCACTATGTGGGCACAGTCCTCACCACCCCAGAACCACACAGAGCTCACCGCACCCACCCACGGCCTGTCAGGAGCCAGTCCCGCTGGAGCATCGCAGGTTATAGAACCAGGGGAGGGGGACGGGGCACCCTGGGCGGTCCCCTGGAGTGGTAGTGGCCTGGCAAGCTGCTGGTGCTCTCTTCCAGTTCCGGACCTTTGACCCCTGTAAGCAGCTGTGGTGCAGCCACCCTGACAACCCCTACTTTTGCAAGACCAAGAAGGGCCCCCCCTTGGACGGGACCATGTGTGCACCTGGCAAGGTGAGTCAGGACTGAGGGCACCTTGAGGGCAGGAACCCTGAAGCGCACAAACCACCAGGGACAGGCCCTACGGTGGGGCAGGGTACCTTCTCAGGGGACCCCCGGCACCCTCTCCTTCCCCCTGTCTAATTACTCTCCACTCTCAACACACCAGAGCTTCTGAGACCCTGAGCAAATCTAGCAACTCAAGGCTCCCCACTGTGCTTCCAGTCCCCTACTCGGAATCCCCCCTCTGAGGAGCAGTTTCTGGGGTCCTGGCAGCCTTCTGTCATGTCCTGTGCAACGTGAGTGACTGTGGGTCACCCCACCTTGAGGCCAGCATTGGGGTTTGGTGGCCCCTGGGTCCCCAGGTCCAACCTGAGGTTTGGCCTCTCCATTGCCAGGGCCTCAGTGTTTGTCCTTTGTTGGGCAGGCTTGTCCCCTGAGGTCCCTCAATGGCTGCCCAAGGCTTACTTCCGACTCTCTGGAGACCCCATAGAAGGAAGGGCTCCTTCTTCCCTGTCAGTGCCCCTCAAACCCTAGGCCTGATTCTTATTGGATCAGATGAAAGCATATGCCCACTCCTCAGCCAATCACTTGCTATGGGGCTGGCATATGCAGATGAGCCTGAGCCTATTTCTCAGCCCAGAAAGCTCCACCCTGCTGAGGCCACACTGCCCAGTGCAGGGTGGGCAGGGCATGGGGAGTGGACTCTGGTACAGTCTGTGTCAGGCCTGTGATGCCTCCACAGTCATCTGGGCCTCGGTTCCTTAGTCGGGGTCTTTGGCTTAGGACTGGACCAGCTGTCTAATTTTAGTCCGTGGTGGAGCTTCTTAAAGATACAGACTCCCAGGCCTGCCTCTGAGAATTGTGGTTTGGTGTAGGGCTCGAAAATTGTTTGGGGTTTTTTTTTTTTTTTTAATTACAGTAAAATTCACATTCATAAAATTCACTATTTTAACTACTTTAAAGTGTACAATTCATTGGCAGTCAATACATTTATAGTATTGTGCAACCCTCTCCACTATCTAGTTCCAGAACTTTTTCATCACCCCAAATAGAAACCCCATTAATCCCTCCTCCCACTCCTCTTCTCTCCTTCCCTTGACAACCATTAATCTGCTTTCTGTCTCTATGGAGTTGCATATTCTGGAATTTCATATAAATGGGGTCATATAATATGTGACCTTTTGTGTCTGACTTACTTCACGAAGCATGATGTCTTCAAGGTCCATCCGTGTTGTAGCGGGTGTCAGTCCTGCGTTCCTTTGTTGGCTGAGTACTATTCCATCATGTGGACAGAACACATTTTGTTCACCCATTGATGGCCATTTGGATTGTTTCCACCTTTTGGCAATTGTGAGTAGCGCTGCTATGAACATTCATGTATAAGGTTTTGTTTGAAGACCCGGGAATCAGTATTTTTAAGAAATGCCACTTTATACTTTAAGCCAGGTTTAAGGAAAAAAAATTTAAAAAATAAAATAAAAAGAAGTGTTGCACACTTAATGAACTGTTCACAGTCCAGGGTGGGATGTTGTTGGGGACACACCAGGGCTGGGGAGGCCAGAACTGCCCTCTTGCCTCCTGCACAGAAGCTCAGGGAAAGAAGCAGGGGTACAGGCCAGGGTATGCTGAGTCAGGCAGTGACACAGCTAAGCACGGTGCCCCCACCCCCGGCAGAGGAGGCAGTTGGCATGGGAGGTGGGTCCTGCACAGCAGCTCACCCAGGGAGCAGGAACGAGGTGGGGGAGGCCCCTGAGTAGGGGGTAGCTGGCCCACACCCCAGCTGATTGGCCCCCTCCTCCTGTGGGGTGTGGTAGGACACTTTGTGCATTTAGCCCAGTAAATAAAATTGCCATTTTATGCCCTAAAAAGCAGAGTTGTGCTGACTGAGGGACCGAGCTGGGGCTCACTCAGCCTCCCCTGGATCAGGAGGAGCACAGATTGCAGCTGACCTGGATCAGCAACTAGGGGGTGGGTTAGGGGAGCACGGGAGAGGGAGGAGGGAGGGCTCCTTCTGGGGGCCTGTCAGAGACCCCAGCTGTGTGGGTCTGTACATGTCAAAGTCCCACTGACTATTGCAATGTGCTTTTACATCTGGAAAGCAATTATTCCCTTGGCCCCCCATCCTGCAAGAAGAACCAAAGGGGTGGGGAGAGAAGGGGAGGAGAGAGAACAGGCCAGGCTGGAGAAATAGCAGGTCGACAGATAAGCGGCTGGGGACGGGGCTGGCCCCTGCACCCACTCCCAGCCCCTGACTTTCCAGCTGGGCCATCCCGAGCCTGCTTCTCCCCTCTGGCTCCCTCACTCTCTGTCTCAGCTCAGGCCACTCTAACAAAATGCTACAAACTGGGGGCTTAAGCAATAGAACTTTATTCCTCACGGTTCTGGAGGCTGGAAGTCCAAGGCCAGGGCGCCGGCACTGCTGGTTTCTGTTGAGGGCCCTCTTCCTGCTTTGCAGATTGCCATCTTCTAATCGTAGCTTCACATGGCGGGGGGAGAGATCATCTCTCTCGTGTCTTTTCTTACAAGGACACTAATCCCATTCATGAGGGCCATGACCTAATTACCTCCCAAAGACCCCGTCTTCTAATACTGTCACATTGGGGGTTAAGGCCTCACCACATGAATTCTGGGGGACACAGACAGTCCGCAGCACTCCCTTACCTGGGCCCTCCTGCCTGTCAGCCCCGTCTTGCGCCTCTAGCTAAGGGGGTCAGCAGCCAGCATTTCTGTGGGTTCTCCCTGTCCCTCCATGGTTGAGTGAGGGGAGCTTGGTGGTGAGAGATGAGGTGACCATGGCCCAGAGAGGAGATGGCCAGGATCCCTGGAGCCAGGCCTGCCAGACGCCAGGTAGCTCCCAACCACGGCTGCCAGCCGTGTGCCTGCTCGCCCCGCCCGGGGGGTGGGGGGTGGAGTCCCTGGCAGAGGACCCACAGAGTGGCAGCCTCTGCAGTCATTGCGTGGCCCACGTGGGTGCAGGGGCAGGCCTGCGAGCGTTTCAAAAGGCCGTGAAGGGTGAGGGGCCTCTGTTAGGAAGAGGAGAGATGTGGGCAAAGGGTGGAGGCAGGGCGGAGCTCTCTTGAGACAAGCCCTTGCTCTCCTGAGAGAAGACCACCAGGAGGGGTGACAGGGACACCTCAGGCATGGACACAGGGGCAGGGCTCCCCCAGAAATTGCCTCTGACTTCCTGCGCTGATTGCAGGAATTTTCCAGGTGTGCTCCCAGGGCCAACACCGGCGGGGAGAGCAAGGGCTTGCACAGGGGTGACCTCAGCAGAGGGCTTGACCAGCCCCCCGCAAGGCTCTGGAGCCAGGCCGGCCTTTCAGAGTTGTCCCAACTGAAGTGCTGAAGCACTGTCTGTGCCGGGCTGGGATCAGAGAAGCTGGAGGTCAAGTAGAGGCCAGTCACGCAGGGCCTTGCTGCCAGCCACACGGGTTGTACCATCCCGCAGCTGTGGGGAGGAGGAGGACTGACCACGAAGCTCATGATGCTTGAGCCTTGGGGCCCTTCCAAGGCCCTGGGAGAGGCCAGGCAACATGTTCATGTGATCACGTTTTCATAAATTTTGCAAAAGAGAGATATTTTAACCACAGTAGATGAAGACCACTTCTCTTTTCACTCCTACTTGCCCTTGACACGCCTCTCCCGTGGGCTGGTGTTGGAGTGGCCATGGGCATTTTGCAGCTTTGGCCACAGAAATTGGACTAGGATTATGCAGTGGTTTATTGACATGATTTTCTGTGTCTACGATGTGTAAATTATGATGTCTGTCCAGGTGTGAGAGTAGCTTCCAGAAATACTCACAGGGCCACTCTGCCAACCCCCCCAGGGTCACTGAGGAGTATGTGCCATGTGCAGCCCATTCCCCTCAGATACATAGAGAAAAAGGTGCCTCAACTGTGCCAGAGGTTGTGGCTATGTCTATGTTTGCAGTAGTTTGTTTCCTTCTGGGGTTTGTCTTGTAGATGGAATGCTTTAAACACAGATCCTCTGTAGATATTTCTTTAGAAAAGCAAAGTGTAACACGACAGTCTGCTTGTTTAAAAGCTGTGCCAGCCTCGCAAAACAAAAATGACAAAAAACGAGGGACTCTAAAATAAATTTGCAAAGAACATGAATGAAAATGAGATGTAAAAATGTGGATAAAGCCTTAATGCACCATTTTAACTGTAATTTTCAAAGTCGTTTTGGAATGTTTCAGTAAAATAAGGGAGACATTACAGACTCTGAGTTGGAAGTATATATAAAAAGTGTCTTATTGTCAAATTTGTTTATTAAAGAAAGAAAAAAATTCTGATAAAAATTAATGGGATATGAAACTAAGCAATACAATGAGTAAAGAAATCAATAGAAATAAATCTGACTTCAAAAAGTTCATTGTAACCAAAAAAAGGTTTCAGATCAAACCAAAAGCAGTCATTCTTTAGGCGGAAGCAACATGTCAAAGAAGTAACAGGCTGTTGGTGCATTTGACAATTCAGTTAATGAAGAGGAGCGCATCTGATGAACACATGGGAAAAACATTCAAACCTCTTTCTGATTTGATGTGAAATGTTGACAACATCAAAGACACCGTGAAGCTCAGAATATTGCCCCTACACTGAGGACATCGACAGCAGCTGTTCCTGAGCACTGCTAATCCAAAGAGTGTTTAAAGTCAAGCTCTGACCGAGAAAACTTGAAACGCCCTGAATCCACATCAAGGAAGGAAACTGGATAGCAGCGTCTCCAAAGTTGATTGTTCTTGATGTTCAGATGACATCACCAATAACTTCTTTAAATGACTGATAATAAAAAAGAGAGAGAAAGTAAATATCTCCCTCAACATGCTAGAGCAAGGGTTAACAAACTATGGCACGAAGGCCAACTCCATCTGCTGCCTGCTTGCTTGGTTGGTTTTTTCTCTAACAGCTTGGATAAGGTGGGATTCACATTTAAATTCACCGCTTTAATGTGTGAATTCAATGATTTTCAGTGTAGAGCTGTACAAACACCACATCAATCAAATTTTAGAATATGCTGTTACTCCAAAAAGAAGCCCCGTGCCCATCAGTAGTCACTCCAGTCCATCCTACTCCTGCCCAGCCCTAGGCAGCCACAGAGCCACTTTCTGGCCTTATAAGTTTTCCTATACTAGACATTTCATATCGGTGGAATCATACAACACAAGACCTTTTGTGACAGGCTTCTTTCACGTAGCATGAGGTTTACAAGGTTCATCCCCATTGGAGCACATGTCAGTATTTCATTCTTTTGCTGAATAATAAATAATCTCTTCTATAGATAGTCATCCATTTATTGGTTCTATTCACCCATTTATAGTTGATGGACATTTGGATTCTTCCCACCTTTTGGCTGTTATGAGAAATGCTGCCTGAACATTCGTGTACAAATTATTGCATAGATATTTCATTTTTCTCGGATATATTCCTAGAAGTGGAACCATTGGATCTTATGGTAACTCTGTATTTAAATTTTTGACAAACTGCTAGTCTGTTTCTCAAAGGAAACTTCATTTTTTTACGTTCCAACTAGCAATGTACGAGGGGTCAGGTTTTTCCACATCCTCCCCAAAACATGTAATTGTCTATATTATAACTATCTCAGTGGAGGTGAAATATTATCAGGATTTGGATTTGCATGTCCCTAATGACCTATATTTTTGAGCATCTTTTCATGTGCTTAATATCAATTTGTTTATATAAATATATATATCTTTTTGGATAAAATTCTGTTAAGATCCTTTGCTTATTTTTTAATTGAGTTATTTATCTTTTTATTATTGAGTTGTAAGAGTTTTTTATATATTCTGTATATAAGTCCTTTATTACACTTAATCAGATATATGATTTGCCAGTATTTTCTCCCATTTTGTGGGTTGTCTTTTCACTTTTATGGTAGTAGTATTTGATTCACAAAAGTTTTTAATTTTGATGAAGTCTAATTTATCTATTTTCGCTTTTGTCACTTGTGCTTTTGGTGTTGTATCTAAGAAACCATTACTATTAGGTCAAGAAGATTTATGTTTTATTGTGAGAGTTTCAGCTTTTACATTTAAGTCTGTGATCCATTTTGGATTAATTTTTGTGTAAAGTGTGAGGAGGGGGTTCAACTTCATTCTTCTGCATGTGGATATCCAGTTGTCTCATCAGCATTGTTAAGGAGACTATTCTTTTTTCATTGAATCGTTTTGGCACCCTTGTCAAAAATCAGTTGACCAAATGTAGAGGTTTGGTTGCATTCCGTTGATATATTTGTCTATCCTTGTGCCAGGGCCACACTGTCTAAGTTTTATAGTAAATTTTGAAATGGGGAAGTATCTTCCCATTTTGCTCTTTTTTCAATATTGTTTGGTTATTCTGGGTCCCTTGACTTTCCAAATGAATTTTAGGAGTGGTTTCTCAATTTATATAAAATTCTAGCTGGGATTTTGATGGGAATTAGGTTGAATCCATAGGTCAATGTGGGATTATTGCCATCCGAGCAACCTGATCTGTGAACATGACATATCTTTCCATTTACTTAGATCTTTAATTTCTGTTGACAATGTTTTATGATTTTTAGTGGACAAGTTTTGCATTTCTTTTGTTACAAGGGTTTTTTCCTTCTTTTTGATGCTATTGTAAATGGAATTGTTTTCTTAATTTCATTTTCAGATCATTTATTAATATTACTAGCTTATAAAATAAATTCTTTTGTATATTGATCTTATTCCTGCAACCTCACTGAATTTATTTGTGAACTATTAGTTTTTTTAGGGGATTCCTTGGGATTATCTATACAGATGACTACGTTGTCTGCAAATAGAGACAGTTTTACTTCTTCCTTTCCAGTATGGATGCCTTTTATTTCCTTTTTTTGTCTACTTATCCTTTCTACAACTTCCATTGCAATGTTGAGTAGAAATGGCATAAGCAGATGTCCTTATCTTGCTCCTGATTATAGGATGCTTGGTTTAAATGTTTGTGTCCCCTCCAAAATTCATGTTGAAACTTTATTCCAAAAGCAGCAGTATTAAGAGGTGGGTCCTTGAGGAGGTGCTTAGGCCATGAGAGCGCCATCCTCCTGGATGGGATTAGTGACCTTATAAAATGGCTACCACTGGCAGAGGTGGGGAACCTGTGGCCTTCTAGATCCTTAAGTGCAGCCTTTTAACTAAATCCAAATTTTACAGAACAAATCCTTTCATTAAAAGGGCTGTAGCAGAGAAGGATGAAGCTTTTCTTGTCTCCTTTGGTGTTTAAAAAATAATAGTCTTGAAATCAGAAGGCTGCAGGTTCCTCACCCCTGCTAGGACTCTTTTTGCACTTTCATCCTTTCTGCCACATGAGACACAGTGTTAGTCCCCTCCAGAGGACACAGCAACAAAGTGCCATCTTGGAAGCAGAGAGAGCCAGTCCTCACCAGACATTGAATCTGCTAGTGCCTTGATATTGGACTTCCCAGCCTCCAGAACTGTAAAAAATAATTTTTTACTCTTTATAAATTACCCCGTTTTCAGTACAAACTGATGAAGACGTAGGGGAGATGTAGTCAGTCTTTTCCATTAAGCATGATGTTAGCTGTGGGTGATTCATAGATTTCCTTTCTCAGATTGAGGAAGTTCCCTTCTATTCCTGGTCTGTTCAGTGTTTTTTTCATGAAAGGATGAGGGATTTTGCCAAATGATTTTTTGAGTCTCGAGATGATCATGGGGTTTGTGTGTTAATTCTGTAAATAGGATTATTACATTGATTTTCAAAGGTTAAACTACATTTCTGGGATAAATCCCACTTGGTCATGATGTATGATCCTTTCAATATGTTCTTGGATTCAGTTTTCTGGTATTTTGGTAAGGATTTTTACTTCTGTATTCATAGGAGATATTGGTCTGTAGTTTTCTTTTCTTGTGATATCTTTGGTATTGGTATCAGGGTAAGACTGGCCTCAGGGAATGAGTTGAGAATTCTTCTTTTCTGTTTTTCAGAAGAGTTTCTGAGCAATTAGTATTAATTTTTCTTTAAATGTTTGGTAGAATTCACTAGTGAAGCCACATAGGCTTGGGTTTTTGTCTGTGAGAAGCTTTTACATCACTAATTCAATTTCTTTACTTGTTAGAGGTCTATACAGATTTCCTATACCGTATTAATTCAGCTTTGGTAGTTTGTGTCTTTCTAGAAGTTTGTCCATTCCTGTGATTTTTTTTCCCACTGGTATTTGATTTATTCCCTGGTGTTACTTGCTTTCAGCCTGAAGAATTTCCTTTAGTATTTCTTATATGGCTAGCAGTGAATTCATTTTTTGTTGATCTGGGAATATCTTTATTTCACCTTCATTTTTGAGAGCTAGTTTTTCTGGATGTCAGATTCTTAGTTGACACCACTGCCTGTGGCCTCCATTATTTCCAACTAAAAATAAGTTGTTAATCTTATTGGGATTTTCTTATATATGATGTCATTTTTCTTCTGCTGTATTCAGTATTTTCTCTTTGTCTTTGTCTATTTTCAACATTTTGTCTATGATGTCTCTGGGTGTGGATCTCTTTGCATTTGCCCTACTTGGAGTTCATCAAATTTCTTGAATGTATAAGTTAATGTTTTTCATCAAATATTGGAAGTTTTCAGTCATTTAAAAATTTTTTTTCTGCTTCTTTGTGTCTTCTGATTCTGGTACTTCTGCTATGCATATTTCAGTGTGCCTAATGATTTTGCATGTTTCTCAGAGGCTTTGTTCGTTTTTCTTCATTCTTTTTTCCTCTCTGCTCTTTATAGTTCATAATTTTGATTAATCTATAGTTAAGTTCACTGATTCTATATTCTACCAGATCAAATCCACTACTGAGCCCTCTAATAAATTTATCATTTAAGTTTTTATACTATTCAACTCTGGAATTTCTCTTTAGTTTTTTTTTATTATTATTTCTGTCTCTCTACTGGTATTTTATATTCGATGAGACATTATTTCTATACTCTCCTTTAATTCTTTAGACATGGTTTCCTTTTGTTCTTTGATGTTACTTAAACATCATTGTAATAGCTGACTTAAAGTCTTTGTCTATTTTCAACATTTTGTCTATGATGTCTCTGGGTGTGGATCTCTTTGCATTTGCCCTACTTGGAGTTCATCAAATTTCTTGAATGTATAA
>CAUYRT010066014.1:0-15876 GCA_963574885.1 Lepilemur ruficaudatus
ATCCCAGAGGGCAGGCACCAGGGCCGCGCTATAGGGTTCTCTTTACCCTGCTTTCGTCTGTATTTTCGTCAATGATTCACTGAATTTGTACATGTTACACTTGCTATTTTGTGAATGGCAAGAGTCTGGAAGGAGTAAAGAATAAGGTGGCAGAAATGAGAATGCTCTCAAATCCTGATAGCCTGAGAAAAAAATGGGCCTAATTGAGACAGATAAATTCCAGTAATGGCAAGTGTAAAACAGTAATGGCATGCACACAGACACACACACACACACACACAGCCCTAAGTGAATGAAGGTTGGGAAACACAGGACAGATGCAGATTTTTTTAGAAGAAACTTGTGGCCTTGGAAGCTACATAGGGAGGCAGCCTCCAAACGCTGTAATAAGGTTATTTTCTGTGGTCTAAATGGTTCTAGACTTACCTTGAAAAGCAACGGAAGGTATAGTGTTTCCAAATTTAATAATAGTCTTCAGGTTTTTATGGGTTATATTTGTTAGGATTAAAATCATCTAATATTTGGCTACTGTTTTAGATTTCCATGGAATCAACTCTACTGTGTCATCTAATTTAAGCAGAAATATCACTTTGTGCTACAAAACAATCAACTCTGTGTCTTGGGAAAATTAAACCTTGCCCTGAAGCTTCACAAGAGCATGTAAGGACTCGACCAGACCCCAAACCAGACAAGAATTTGGCCTTCAGCCTTTCCCATAATAATGAGAATAGCATAGCTGTGGCTAAATGTAGATAAGTAGTCAAGCCACTTGTTCTGTTGGCACATTTTGGTCTTTTCTGGAAGGTTCTCAAATATCAAGGTATGTCACATGGGAGTAGCTCGATCAAGTAAGTTTCCTTTGAGGGCCCTGTCAGAACATTAAGCTGTGGCAGTGCAAGTCATATCTGGTAAAAAGAGAGTATTGGAAACTTCCCAATAAGAAATTAAATGTGCCATCTATGCCGTATCTTAAAACATCTCTACTTCCCTTTGTTTTTGGTCCCTATTTCTCTCTCTCTCTTCCATTTATGTGCATATTTTGCCATTACCAATGCAACAGAATACAGGTAGGCATGAGCATAAAAACTCCAACTTTACATAAATAAATTAAACTGCAGATTTATTTTCATTTCTGAATATGTGAAATTTGCCCTTTTAAAAGAGAAGCATGAAATATTGCTCTCTCTCTCTCACACACAAACACTCACACAGAAAAAAAAAAAGAGAGAAGTTCGAGCAATAGGCTATTGATACTTTTTTCACTATATCCCATAGCCATTATTCATAAGTGATAATAAGCCAAAAAATGTGGGCATCTTCAAACATGTAGGTACCCGTCTGTAAGCCTCTAATAACAACGCTACTTCCTATAAACATTTCCACATACAAATTCCCCTGCGTGCCATGGGGAAGGCTACAGAGAGAGGCAACCTACAATTACACTTCCAATAAATGCAAATGCACAAAATTGTTTCTGAACCATTGCCATGGATTTCAGCAATATCTTTTGGTTTACCAGACACATAATTGACTAGCTCAGACTTGACTAAAAAATCAAAATAAATGCTAAATGCTTGTTATGTTTGTAGAAGAAAATGCCAACAGCACCATGTGCTACAGATAATTAGCACTATGATAGAAAGTGGAGTGCTAGAGATCAAAATTTTCCATCCCTACTTTCTCCCTTAATAAATCATTATATTTTCAGACTGCATAAATATAACGTAAATACCAGCTGAAATCTACTCTCTTCTTGACTCAAGCATCCATCCCATGGATTGTGGAAGATCAAAAAACCCTCTCCAATATTTCTAGACATTTATGGGGAGGGAGAGCTGGAGGAAGGAGAAGCTGGTGTGCTCACAGGGCTTCCTTGGCTTGAGACACCTGCTTCTGTTGAATTTATTCATTTTATTTCTCTTCTTGTTTGTGCTGAGCCTGTTCAACACCACATAGAATGAAACCTTTCCCATAATCTTCAATCCAAAAACAAAAGAAAACCCTCAAGGAATGAATGCTTATGACAGACTTTTCTAAAGTTTGAAGAGTTGGAATCGTTTGCAATTGCAGAAGCAGAACCAACTTCATTAAACATTAAACATTCTAGCTCTTAAGAATCCTTCAAACACCCCAACATCCAAGACTTTCACTCACTGCCTTTATCCTCTGTGGTTTCCCAACATCACATCATCTCCCTGGCTATTCTCCTCCTCTCCACTTTCAAGAACGTTTCTCCTCCTTTATCATTGCAACTTCAGGGCAGCTCTCCACATGCCCAACCTCCAAAATTAGTACTAAGACCACCTGAGAATATTCACATCCAATATGGTGCTCAGCAGAACAAAACATCCCTTCTATTTACAAGATGAACCTTCCTCTGAAGCCAATTGTGGTTGGCCTTGGCCATTTCCCTTATTTAAATTATGACATACTTGTTTGTTAAAATAATTTGGTGCAGGATTTGAAAGTCTGGAGAAACCAGTTGTTCATGTCTTTTCATATCATAACTTTTTTAGAATATAAAATTCAAATTAACTCAAACCCTCAAGGTATTTGTAATGAGCCTGGTCTCTCTTTTTTGTCCATATTGGCTCCGTCCTGGAAGGACTATCATATAATCACCCAGCGGATTAAGTTTGATTGAAATTTCAACCTGACTTCTCCCACAGTGAGCCACACTGCTCAGTGTCGTGAAGCACACCCTCCAGTGTAACCATTCGTAAGTGCTGCAGAGCACATAACCAAGTTGGGAGTGTCTTAACATGCGTGAATTGTGACAGTTAAGAAAACAACATTTTATTTCAACTTCGAACTGACTTGTCAGTGTATAAATGTTACCCTAATTGCTTTTTCTTCCAAATTGCTTTTTGGCTTTTTATAGATGTATGTAGCATTAAATTGTTTACAAATTTTGTACTTATATACTGCTTTTATATTTTGTAGTCATGCAATAAATTATGCTTACACAGGTGGGGGCAGAATCTCTTATTTTCAAACATTGATTACTCCATGTCTTACAGATACTAGCATCTGATTTTGAAATGCAGAGTCTAAATGGTTTCACACAACACCTTTTGTGGTTGGGTTATTCAAATAATATCACTTTGAGGAAAGGAAGGAGGGAAGGAGGGAAGGAAGGAAGGAAGGAAGGAAGGAACGGAAGGAGGGAGGAAGGGAAGGAGGGAGGGAGGGAGGGAAAGGAAAGAAAAGAAAGAAAGAAAGAAAGAAAGAAAGAGAGGAGGTGGGAAGGAGAGAGAGAGAGAGGAAGTAAGGAACAAAGGAAGGAAGGAAGGAAGACGGAGGGAGAAAGGAAGAGAAGTTGCTAAAGAAGAAAAGAGTTCCCAGGTTTACCTTTTTTTCCACCTGGCCAAAACTGTATTTCTGGGCTAAAGGTATCTCTTACTCACCTTGTTGTTCAACTCAAGATTTAGGAATGCCCTGGAGGCAAAAATGATTGCTAAAGGTTTATTCCATCCAGCCCTGTGATTCACCAATCCTATGAGTCCACGGTTTGTAATTATAACATAATGGAAGATATTATTTTATGAAAGGAGAAGCTATGACTTATCCAAAAAAGGAATATACATTATAGTAAATATAATACAAATTAAAATACAAGTTAACAAACACTTTATTTAATATGAACAGGATTTGAGTGAGTCATTTTAGATTATTAAAGGAGAGACTAGAAGTTTAATAGATTACTTAAAACATTTTGTTTATTCTTAATGCATAAATTATCTTAAATTACGTGGCTTTTGTTCTTAGGAAATTGAGCTTTTTGAATAGAGGGGTTTAAATATTTTAGCTTAATTAAAAATATTTTTGCTTATTTAGTTACTTCAGAAACGTGTATGTTTTGACTGTCCTTTTATAGTTGATACATTTCCACTTAATAAATCCCCCAAAATTATTAGTGCCATATAAGTGCAAGCATTTAAAAAAAAAAAAAGCAAGCAATTTGCTGATGTGATGAGTAGCTAAATTTGAAACTCAAACACTTTGTGAACCAACTGACTTACAGTAATTCTGTTGTATTTTTCCATCACGGACAAGCATTTTGGACTATCTTATTATAAATTCAGAGTCCAGAGAATTCCAGTGAGATAATGTCATTGACCTTGAGCACAAATAATCAGTGGTGAATATGGTAATATGATAGTGTGAAAGTTGCAAGAAGCTCATTCTCAGACTCTAAGAAAAAACCTGCTAAACCAACAATAGGACAAGGCACAGTGTGAAGTAAGAGAGCAGAGCTTTAAGGCATGTTACCTAAAATAGAAAGGCTTCTAAATAACTGAGAGATTAAGCGTGAGCCCTCACGCTTAACTGCTGTTAAATCAGTTCAGGATGTGAGCATCTATCATGCATCCATCTCCCCTGCATCATTTAAGTGACCAAAGAGAAAGATGAATGTCAACTTTCAGCTCAGTGATTCTCAGTTTTTCCTTTTTGCCTATCGTATTATTTAACTCAATTAAATTTCCCACCATTCCAAAAGCATGCAGCTTCATCAAAAATGCTGTTTCCACAAGCTACACACTCCACGGTGAATAAGAGGCAAATGCTGACTCTCTAAAGGTGCAATGCCATCGGAGAAAAAGATCATTTGAGCCACATTATGTATGTTTACACTCGCAGGCTGCCAAAAATCTTGATATTTGTCAGAAATGCGGTTGTAATTAGGGAGAGCAGAAGAAAATGAACTTCAGTTTGCTAACTGACCCGAGGCATCTAATTTATGTACATGTTCATTTTGTTAAAACATGCAAGCAAAGAGCTATTGGAGGCCATATGCCATTCGTTATGAAAAGCACATTCCTTTAGTCTTTGTAACGAAAGCCATATGGCTTTCTGAAAGTTAATTATATCATAAATATGCCGTAATAGTGGGGAGTGTGGTCTAGCAGTTGCTGGAAGAAACTTGGAGTCCTGGCTTTGAGTCAATTTCTCAATGGATTTGATTCAGAACCTTGGGGAAGTCACACACCCATGGTGCCTCAGTTTCCCAATATTTAAAATGAAGATAACGGCATAGCACCTAAATGAGAGAAGAGAACTGAAATGTTTTCCTACTTAAAGGTAAAAGAAAATATTACAAATTACAATTTATGTCAATAAATAAACAATAAAAGATGTTTTCAAAATACTAACTGGATAGTTTATCGAAAGTGTCTCTTCCTTCTTCCTCTTCTTTCCCACCAATGCCAGAGTAATCTTTTTGAAACACACATCAGATTGTTTATTCCATTGTTAGACATTACTTACAAAATAGCACTTGGACTCCTTTACAGTCTGCCTTAGGCCCCTGGTCCAGCTTCATCTGCCACCTGTCTCTCCCTGCCCTGAGACACAGACATACACACCATGTCCCTAGACCCTAGACAGGGAGCACTCATTCCATCTCTCAGTACTTTTAAAGTCTGCTCCCTTGGCCGAGGATGGCCTTCAGCCTCTTCTCCACTTGATTCGTGTGTGTGTGTGCGTGTCAAGACCCACACCACCATCATCCCCAACGTAAGGCCTTTGACTTCCTCAGGCCATTGGTAGTTTCTCACTCTGAACCACAATAGCCCTTGCTTTATACCCTCTTAAGCACTTATTACATTCTACAGTAATTATTTTTAAACACATCCCTCTCTCCTCCACAAGAATGTAGGCTCCAAAGGGAAGGGTCTATGGTCTATAAAGTAGTAGGTGCTACTACTACTTAAATAAATAATAGTTTATTTAAATAGTAAATAGTAGTTTACCATCCAATTTTAAAAGCCAGAGGTAACTAGTTATTTGACCCAGGCATCTAGCTTTTTTAACCAGTTTCCTCATCCATTCCAACCTTTCAGCCTTCCCTCTATAACATTTTTTAATAGTCAGAAAATGATCCCAAGGGACTTGTAACGGTCTTAACTACCAAAGACAGCCTTTCCACTGTGCTATCCTTTTGATGCCAAAAAAAAAAAAAATGAAATTACTTTAGAAAGTTTCTTAATAAGGACTAAAGCCAAGAGCTTTCTGGTTAAACTTCAGCTAACCAAAAAATTAAGTGAAACACAAGTCCTCATTCCCCAAGCGTTCCGGTTAATCATGGTTTTATGGAATCTTCCTCCAGCATGGAGGGCGAAATGAAACAAGAAGCCACATGCCCAACAGACAATTGCATCTCCACCTTGACATAACGAGCTGAGGATAGTTGTGCTTGGCATAATAATAATGACTGTAAGTTGTCTAACATTAAATTCTTATCCCAGTAATACAGAACATTATTTTAATAATCTAACCTGATTTTTTTTAATTTGGTTTGATTATGTTTCTGGTTTATACTTTAAGGAGGCAGAAAAACCTCTCTCAGATTCCAAGGGACTTGGATTTTATAAAAAGTAGGTGTTCAAAGAATCCTCTTTCAAGAACTAAATCATATCCACATGTGCTAAGAGTTGCAGAAAAGCAAGAACGTTTACGTCTGTGAGATGTATATGTAACTTAGAACAGAATCAGAGGAATCTCTGAAGGTCGAAGCGTACATTGGACAAAGAATCTGACTCACAAATTTGTTGGGAGCTGTTTTATAGGAAACAAACGTTAGGATCTTATTTGAAGGCAAGGCAACAGGGAAATAATAATAACAATATTATAAAAGCAGAAGGGAATAACTGATAGAATTAAGCTCCAAAACTTTAATTCCCTCACAATAGTTTCCAGACAGCTAAGACTATCTTTCTATGTATGATATTTTCAGGCACTAAATAAAAAGTCATCCATTTGCCTGCATGGTAATTTTTCGGCAAGATACCACATTCATTTTAAACTATCATTGTTCATACTAACCCTTTGATGTCCAAGATACCTACCTGCCCAGGGCCAGGTGTATGCTCTAATTTTATCAGAACTTCAGAGCTATCACCACAACCTGGCCCCTTGGACCCAGGATCCTGAGTCATGAGTGACATCTGCTTTCTTTCCAGAAGCAGAGCACTAACCCACTGTCTGACGATTCTCTCCTTTCTTTTCTCTGCGTCTATAAGATGCAAGCTGTGGAATTATTGCTGTGGAGAAGAAAGGAAAATTACTAAAGAAGATAATAAGGTAGCATTTCTTGATTCTCCAAATCTTTTCTCATTTTACTGGAAACCGGCTCAAACCGGGACTCCGAATACTGGGGGCTTGTCCTCAAACCTGCCTCTCTGCTAAGTCAATGAACCTCTCTGTACCTCAGTTTCTCTGTCAGCCCTCTAGTTTCCCAATAGTAGCAACAAGAGTATGAATTACCCTCTTAACTACATGTGAACTTCTTAAAAGGCTATTGTATAAACATAATGCCTTCCAAAGAATCATTTTTATTACAGGCCATGCATTTATTCATTCATTCATCTGACAGCTACTTGAATGCCTACTATGTATCAGAGACTGGGTGCTGGAACTTAATAATGTCAAAAACACAGAAGTTTAAAGTCTAATAATGGAGACAAAGAATGATCAAATAATCACAAAAGAGAGAATTATAAACTGATAAACATAGAATTACAACACATAATTATCATGATCCAGAAAATACTATATTTTCACCATTGAGTGTTCCTGTTTGTTCCCTAATTTGTATGTCAATTCATTTTAATTACTGAGTGATTCTTGAAATATACTTTCCCAGCATAGCATGTTATTTGTCAGTTAAGGCCGTTAGATAATGATTAGAATTGAGACTTCCAGATGGAACTGAGTCTACACTTAGTGAAACAGAAGAAATGTTTGTATAAATTTAAAATTAGAAGACGGAAAGACGTAAAGGAATTTTCTTAGAAGGAGATGGGACATTTTTACAGAAAAACCATCTTTCAGTCATTATAATATAAAGATCCTACATCTAACCTGAAGGGCATGATGTTAAGTGAAATATACCAGGCAAACAAAGACAAATGCCACATGATCTCACTTATGTGTGGAATCTAAAAGAGCCAAACTCACAGAAGCAAAGAGTGGAATGCTGGTTGCCAGGGGAAGCAGGAGGCATGAGGGGAGGATTAGGGAGATATTGGTCAAAGGATACAAAATTTCAGTTATAGAGGAGAAATAAGTTTGAAAGATCTACTGTACAACATGGTGACTATAGTTAATAACAATGTATTGTACACTTGAAGAGTAGATTTTGTGTTCCCACCACAAAAAAAGAAATGGTAAGTATGTGAGGTAACACACATATATGTTAACTAACTCAATTTAGCCATTACACAATATATACCTATCCCAAAATACTGTATTGCACACCATAAATATATACAATTTTTGTCAATTAAATAAATAAGAGATCCTACATCTGTAGTGATAGCAGCAGCTGATGAATCACATTTACTATATGCCAAAGTACTATTCCAAGAGCTTTATAAAAATTAATTTATTTAATCATCACAATAACCCTTTGAGATAGGTAGTAGTAGTGGTATCATCAACCTCGTACTACAGATGAGGAAACTGAGGCACAGAAGGAGTATACACAGCCAGTAAGTAGGGCCAGGATTCAAACCCAGTCCATACACTTACGCACCAGGTCGTGTTGCCTCTCACCCCTGCAGTCGCTCTGCTGAGACATGTCAGAAATTATGGGGGTTTTTGTTCAATAATTTAGACAACCTATTCAAAACATATCTCTACCCCCTTACGTGTTCTTCTAATGATATTATCCTTTTTGTATCCAAAGAATACATTCCACTTGATAACCCCTGGTGGGAATCATATTCGAAACAAAGCAAAACAAAACATTCAATTCTTTTCAATCAGAAATTTAGCCTACTAGGATTTTAAGAAAAGATGGTTTCATAATAACTTTTCAAAGACGAGAGGCTCAGTTCCCCACGTATTAGCAAAATGTCTGTTCCCATTATTACTGCGGAGTAAGTGGTACACAGGTTTGATAGAAGTCCCGCCCTGAAGGAAATGAATCTACTGAAATACAGCACGGTGTGAAATGGTGCCATTAGACTAAAGTTTAGACTATAACATAGCAAGGTGGAAAAACCAGAGCTGAACTGGCACGTTCTATCTCCACATCATTTTGAGGCTACAAATACATCGACAGCAAGTGTGTTGATGACTACGCCCTTGTCATCTCCAATCATGCTGCTTCCCAGGCTTCGATCATGCCAGATTTCAAGAGAGGGAGGAAAAAGGAACAAAGCAAAGGAGATGTGTTAGGGCAAGTTAGTGCAGAAAACGCCTTTTGGGTTTTTTTAATGGTGGAAAGATTCTTTTTAAGATGAAGATTAAGCAATCATCAGAAATGAGCTTCTTCATTTGATTCGAGATTTAGCACAGAGACTATTTTTTGAACTGAAAATATCAGAAGCCCCTATTGAAATAAAGAATTACTACAAACATTACTAAACATTGATAAGCTTGGCACTGCTTATAACATACAACAGGAATCTTTGGAGCAACTACCAGCAAGACACGTTGGAGAACAAGAGTTTTACTACCAGAGAGAAAATTGAGAACACGACAAAAGTAACAGCTAGAAGTTTTAAAAGCATTTTTCTTCTCGGCAGATATTATCTGTTGGGTCCATGAAACACTTGGAGTGCAATGATTATTCCTCATTTTGTAGATGAGGAAAAAATGCTTAGTTTTAAAATGACAGTTAATGCTTTAGGAAAACCAGTGTACCAGACTATGTGAGTACACAGTCATTCCCTAACATAGAACTCCAACTTAAACCTCCTAAATGCTTGTCATGAAAATGCTAGCTTTAAGCATGTGCGCCTTTCTCAGGAAGGGGGCAAGTCAAGCCAACAATGGTGATTGGCTGTCAGAAAGCCATATGTAAATGAGGAGGGTAAAAGGAGGGGCCAGCACTCTGTTTCTCTACTCCACTACCACGTTAAAAATAAGTGCCTCCCGACAGGTCATAGAAGCAACCAGACTGTGGGTGACACTGATACCATTTTCCCTGCCCTTCTTCCCACCCTACCATAAAGAACTTAAAATGCTCTGAGTAAGATACACCAGGCGATGGACACATTCTTTTCCCACAAAGGCTGTTTGGCCAAGATGGAGCATATGTATATATGTAATTTTTTTTTTAGAGTTAAGATACTGAGGTGGGCGCAACATGAAGGACTGATTGAACTCAGCTTTCTCAGCTGACAAGGGATAGGAATGAGGCAGGAATTAAACTGATCTTGCCAAAGCTGTTTCCTCTGTTTTGGCAATGTATAACTAAGCTTAAGGATCTTAGAGCACAGAAATCTAGTGACCAGGTTTCAATTTGAAGAGCAACATTATTTAGAATAACATGCAGTCAGCAACTGCACTGTATGATTGAAAGTTTGTTGAGGCAAACCCTTATCTTTTAACAGAAGACCTAGGAAGTGATACAAAATAAATAAGTTCCCATCTTCACTCTCCAGGAGCTTAACAATTGTCTGGGAACTGCTAGTCAAACAGTCACAAAAAATTTTCAAGACAAAAAACCCTAAAAGCAAACGCGTATGGCTCAAAATGAGTAATAAATCACAGCCAGTGTTTGCCAAATGTCAGGTACTGTACCATGTGCTTGACATACATTTTGTACCAATTTCACAGATAAACAAACTGAGGCTCCAAAGGATTATGTGCTTTGCCCCACGTTATACATAGGTTGACTACTCTCTTTCTCTATCGTCACTCACTGCCCATGGAGTACTATACTACCATTACAAAAAATGAAGGCAGTACAGAGACATGGAAAAATAGTTACAAAATAATGTTAGGTGAAAAAATCATGCAGGCTATATACATCACAACTATGTAGAAGTTTATGTGCAGGTAGGTAAAACTTGGAAGTAAACTTAGAGAAATTTAAGAAGTGGTGTTGGAGTGGTAGGATTATGGAAGAATCTTTAAAAAGTTCTTTTATATCGTTCCAAAATTGCATTAACACTTATCAAATCTTTAAATGATTATGAGAAGGGTATGTACAGCCAGGTGAAATCCATCAGGAAAGACTGCCTGGATGAGGGGAGTTTACATGACTGCTTCAGAAGACAAGCGGTCCTCCTGTTGGCCAAGAGGAGAAAGAAGTCACCGGAGAAGTGACAAGACTGTTAATTCAGCAGGTTCAAAGGTATGTTCAGTAGCCACCCCCTTATCTTCAGTTTCAGTTACCCCCAGGTCAACAGCAGTTTGAAAATGTTAAATGGAAAATTCCAGAAATAAATAATTCATAAGTTTTAAATTGTGTGCCATTCAGAGTAGCATGATAAAATCTTGCCTCATCCCATTCCATCCCACAGACGTGAATCATCCCTTTGCCTAGCACACCCATGCCGTACAGTATGTGTGTACAGGGAAAAAAACATAGTACGTACAGTGTTCAGCACCCTCTGCCATTTCAGGCATCCACTGGGGTCTTGGAATATATCCCCATGGTACCATAGGGATCCACATAAAACAAGGCTATTGTAACACAGGGACAGTTATCAGAAAGGGTATGCTGAGATGTCTGAATTTTACAAGTTAGAAAATAAGGAGTAACATGAAGACAGGGGATGAGGAACTTTAACCACTGTGTGGAGGATGGTTGGGAGGGCAGGAAGACCATGAGAAGACAGTGAAGTGAGAAAGACATTTGGATGTGGCGTGAGCTCCTAGTCCTCCCTAAGCTTCAGAGCATAGTTATTTAAACCGTCTCACAGATAGTCTCAGATGATTGCACCCACTGCGTGTGACTCCCCTTCTTTAAAAACAAGAGTAGGGCCCCTACAATCTCAGGGATCTCATGAGGTTTTTACCGCATCACTCCAAGGTGACCATATGCATAAAGCTGTACAGGCGTGTAAATGATACGAAGAGAGAAGACAGAGCATTTTAGTGTTACTTTTCCTCTGCTCTTGAGGAACCCAGGAAGGTGCTGAATTAGATGGATGTGAGTGGGTACTCATGCCACACCCATCACACAGAGAAATAATGTACTAGAGTGAAATGCTCAGACTTGCATCTCCTTAGTCATCAACAGGTAAGCCAAACAGAGCTGTAAATACATCTAGCTGGGATGGTGGATAAACTGCTAGGTGTAAATCTACAAATACATGCATACATACGTACATTTTTTAAAAAAAAACAGCTGCTATTTTAGGACCACACAATGTAAGGGCTTTGTGCATTCCCTTTTGAGTGACTTCAGACCTCGGAATAGGCGCCTACATCCAGAAGCCATGCTCTCGTTCTAATTATGGAAATGACTGAACTGATCAAATTACTGGTAGTGTATCTCGTATCACACCAAAGAAACGATTCCAACAAAGGGCTTTGATTTGATGATTGAAAATCGCCAGCCATCCCTGCAGGCCTTTAAAGAAATGGAAACTCATCAGAGAAGAAAAACATAAACAAGGGCAGAGGAAGGTCGCTTAACCTCTGGTACCACTGTCATGGTGGTTCTTTTAGCCTTAATTTCCACTGTCTAATTTAAAGAAAAATAAGTATCAAGAAAAGGAGTTTTACTAATTTTCTGTAATCCTTGAACAGAAATACTGATTTTTGGGGCGATACTTTTTATAGATATTTTTGTTGGATGTCTAATTTGTGTCATATTTACTAGATTTTAAATGAAAAACACTTTTCCCAATTAAAATAAGGACGGAGGGAGAGGGACAAGGGACAGATCTGGTCTGATGTTGATAATCTAGCTCATTACCTATGTCCCAGTTCCTGGAAATAACAACAAAAGATTCAGACTCTTTGCCCAGCTCCTGGGATTGGAGAGAGAGGGATGACTTGCCTGTGGGTGAAAGAGGAGGTTAGTAAAGCAACAAGGTGAGAGAATCCTAATAATTCTTGAAGCAGAAATCTTAGACATTTTTTCAAAGAAAGAGAATGAGACTTCTGGAAGTACCTGAGGGCAAGAGATAGGGAATTCAGTAGCCCAATGGACATAGCACGGATTTGTGAAACTTCATGGCCCAGACAGGGTAATTACAATATGCAGAATGAGATTTTCTGCTCCCCAGTTATTTTTACTTCCAAGTAGACTAAACAGCAACTGATTCATCTTGTTGGGCAAGGCCCATTCATTCTTGCCACTCTCCCATTCCCCTTCCTCACGTGAGCACGTGCCAATAGGTGAGTTAGCAAAAGTGTGATAATAATAGGTTCATTTCACACTAGTGTTCCTTCAGAGATGTTGAAGTCTCAATGGTAGATCTATACATTGCCCAAATTTGCCCAAAGGGGTAATTGTGCTGAATGTCAAATGCAGAAGGACATGGAGAGGTCATGGTTCTAGGTATGTTTTTCTTCCCCCATTCTGGCTGGTCTATTTTGGCAAAGGATGATAAACAAATTCATAAATTAAACTTCTATTTGCCCATAATTTACTGAGCACCCTGTACTGACTTGCATAAAAATGGCATAATGGTTAACCCTAATTAGTTAGTTTGTATTTTCCTGCCTTTCGGGCTTCCCTGTCTCCCTGCTGGCAGGCGTTCCATTCCTTCCCTGCCCTTTCCTCAAACTGTGTTCGCAAGACAGGACCCAGGAGACTGATTCTTCTTCAGGGAGAAACGAATGATGAGGTTTTAAGTGGGCCCTTCTTTATAATAAAGAGCTGCATTTTGAAAAGGGGAGGGATGAATTTGTAATTGTAGAATTACAGGTTTCCAAAAAAAAGTAAGAAAGCTCAATTCTAAGGAAAGATCCACTTGGAGTCTCTGGAATCATGCCTGCCTTACCCAAGGGTTCACGCCTATTATGGGGTTGGCTCAAGTACCATTTGCCAGAAGAACTGACCAGCTGCTCATCACTCGTATTTCATTTGCATCTGTTCTACTGATATTGATTTATTGGTTGTGTGAGAATGTGTTTCTTTTCTGTGAGTTCAGCATTTACAGGAAACTTGATGTGCTTCACCATGAGATGTAAGCTATCTGTCTATCTCCCTGGAACCCTGCGCTTCCTTGCCTGTGGCCTCAGACACTGGATCCTTTTTCTGTTGGCATTCCTATTAAAACTGGAAACACTGACCTGAAGAATTCTGCTCCTTAATCTTTCCTTTATTGACAGCTACTCTAGAGGAGGAAGGAGAAAAGTACCATGACATCAGCAGGATGCTTGTAGGGAGCATCTTCTTGGCTCCCTCTCCCACCCTGCCAACACCCCCAGAGAAGGGCACTGTTGCTCCCATGCATTTCCAAGCAAGCAAAACCCAGAATAGCTGGATTCACACAAGAACACACTAACACCCTATGGTCACCATCTCCTCCCTTCTCTCTCCAGACCTTCTCTTCCTCTGGTCACTCAGCACAGGAAGTGCCTGTGCATGGTGCAGTGATTGATGGCATGGGCTTAGGAGTCAGACACCCAGGTTCAAATCCCAATTCCACCATTTATTCCATATGGGATACTGGGAAAGTCTCCTAATTGCTCTGAGCTTCAACTTCCTCATCCATAAAATGGAGCTAATAACCATTTTGCAGATTGATATGAGGGTGAAATAGAATAATGCATGCAAGTCAATTAGCAGTATGCCAGCTACATAAGAAATGGTAGCTAATATTATTAATGCAACCACCATATATCTAGTTGCTCAAAATAGGCAGGTACCTTAAACATCATTCCTCCTATTTTTCCCTGTAGCCAACCTGATCTTAAGTCCAATGAATACTACCTCCTAAATACAGCTGAAATCTGTTTCCTCCTCCTTCTCCCTGCTGTAATAGCTTAGGCCCATATATTTCCCTCTCTGAACTACCATTATAACCTTTTAAGTCTATTTATATATCCAGCCTTTTCCTATTCTAACCATTCTGCACAGTTCCCAACAGTGTGAACTTTCCAAACTACAGATATGCTCCTTACACTCCCCTAAGTAAGATCTTTCAGGGATTCCATGTCCTACTTTCTAGATGCAATTCCGATTCCTCAGCACTGCGTTCAAGGCCTTGGGGTCATATCTCATGCTCCCACACCATGCACTCATTGCTCCCAGCACCCTCTGTGCTGCTTAGAACAGCCCTCGTGTCCACACCATTGAACATGCTCTTCCCTTTCTCCACATCACTAACACTCACTTATCCTCTAAGACTCAGCTCTCAGAGTTCTTTCCCAAGAAGTCCTCCCAACTCCTCATTCATGTGCTACATTATTTTCTGCTTGTCTTCTTCTGTTTAGTACTGAGTTTCTTGAGGTGAGAGACTGTGTACCTTGCTGCATTGCAAGTGATTAACATAAATGGTGAATCAATTCATTCAACAAATGTTGACTGAGCACCCACTCTGCGCTGTGCACTGAGCTAGGTGTTAGATGTGTATTTACTCTCTCCGTGCACAGTTCCTGCTGTTTTGTGATATTGGTGCCATAGGAAAGTGTGAGCAGAGTCTAACTACCTAAGATCCCTCCCTTCAAAACTCCCACTCAAACCTTAACAGCTGCCCATTGGTAGATAGAAACACTCATGTATAAGTGTCATCTAGATTTATTCTTACAATAAACCTTTAAGAGAGGTATCATTGCAGTTTTACAAATGAGAAGCCCAAATCTCTGGGAGATTTAGTGGCTTGCCAAGTATTATCTGGCTGGTGATTGGTGTTAGGCATTAAGGGAGGCAGTGTTGCATAGTGGTTATGAACTAGCTTTTGGAGTGAGACCAACCTGGGTTCAAATCCCAGCCTTTCCACATATGAGCTATGTGGGCTTACAAAAATTATTTCACATCACTGAACCCTCAGTTTCTCCTTTTGGAAAGATTCAGGAAAATAATACCTAACTACCTCGCAAGGTTGTATGAAATCCAAATTAAAAACTGAATATGAGCTTTCAGTCCAGGGCCTGTTAAAGTCCCAGGGGGACCCCCAAATCATCTTAGAGCCCACATTCTTAATCACTCTGTGGTTCTTACTTTCTGAGGAAATCTTG